>JAANBC010000669.1:0-13765 GCA_014621405.1 Stylonectria norvegica | reverse complement strand
GCGTCGGTGGAGATGGTGAGAGCCGGCATCGTGAGATGAGGTGGTCGTCCACGGCGGGGGAGACGCGGCGTTGGAGGACGGACCGGCCAGCGGCGACTCGTGGTGGGGGCTCAGCCAAGGCTTGGTCTCGAGAAGCACTCGGGGAGGAGGCGACGCGGTGGGAGGTTCCCAAAGGTGATGATAAAGGAAAGACCGAGGTGGTCTAGGTTGCGGCTGCGGCATCGTGAAGTCGAGCTGGAGGCGGGGAGAGGTTGCAGTGGAGTGGGTCGCGACGGCTACTCCGCTGCGACCCCGTCAGATCGCACGCCAGTGGAGTCCAGCAAGGGGATAATGCCGATGGAGCACGGACCACCTCTCTCACACGCGAATCAACATTCTCCGTCTCTTCCCAGGTTGTCTGTTGCAGGCTAGGGCTCGGGAAGTTTCGAGGTTCCAACACCACTCCTGTCAAGGCAAGCTTACTGCAACCCAGGATGCAAGGAGGGCGATACTAGCTCCCTAGCTTAACGTTGGGTTTAAGTTGTCACATAAACTATGTACTGAAAAGTGCATGGATATGACGGTGCTCCTCTGACGTACGAATACTAAGTAGACGATGTAACACCTTCGTTTCGTGTGGGTTCACTCGTTTGCCTTCCTTGTCTTGCATTGTGCGCGTCGAGAAGGAATGCGTCCAGCAGCACGGTTCGTGCGCTAGAAGAGGGTGCTCCTAGAGACCAGCCTTGTTGAGAACCGATGAGAGCCTTGTAGCCACGTTATCAGAATCCGAAAGTAGCCTACGGAACACATGAAACTGGTAGCTTGTCCTGTCTGCTCAATGGCTAGATACGCGGAACGTGTGACAAGGAAAATTCCGTTGGTGTTGATGTCTCAGGCGGATGCTGAAATTTGCCCCGAAAGAAGACCCGTAAAACGTGTGCCAACTGACCCAAACTTTTACGTCGTGCCTGTGCAACCGCGGACGGGACAAATTTTACAAACCCCTGACCGCTGGGTCCGGTTCCGCGAGTGAGGTCATTCGCGTGACGGCTCAGAGGTACAGTAGCAGGTGCTTTTGTTAAGCACCGGTTGGTGATTTGCTTGTGATGGGTGGCTTTTCTTGCCTGTGGGCCTGTGGCACTCCATCAATGTAATTAAAAATCCGATCCCACCACTTTCCAGTTCTCTCGGTGAACTGCCTATTGAGAAGACCAGCCAGCTTGCTCAGGGTTATCATCATCTCCCACTGTCCAGAGAATTGGGTCTGGATGCCCTCACCTGAAATTGGTCTCCCGAAGGACCGAGTCACCAAGAACCTTACCTAGGTTATTTATTAGACCAAGATGGGCGACATGGGTGAAGTGACTGGCAGTTCCGACGACCGGGTTAGCGCGGCATCAATCTCTGCAGGGCCCACGACATGCCGTGACGCCGGCTCGTGTCAAAGTCTCCTGCCATGGAGCTGCGTAAAAGGCATGGATCGACGGTCGCAATTAAGGGCTAGTGCTACAAAAACGATGATCTAAGGAAAATCACATAGCGCGAGTCGAGTAATTAAGGCAAAGCCTCCCTCGAGACTAACAATAACAGCGTGGAAACAGGTATTGAGAGGATGAAATGTGATGAGATGTGATGTATCGAGTAGAACGTAACAACGGTAGCGCTGGGACTGTGGTGTTGTTCTGGCGAGGTGCAGCTGGAAGGTTATTGGCGATTCTGCTGTAAGAACAGCAGTGCTGGACAGTGTAAGTTAGTCGTGGAGAAGCGAGATGTCATCCAGGGTCTTTCGTCAGTCTGTACGAATACTTTGTAGCGTGAGCTGCACGAGGGGTCTAGGCAATATCCATGGATGTATACTTAAATAAAACCAAGACTTGGTGATATTAATGAACAATCTGCCTTTGTCGACGTTCCAGTCTCGCACAGGAAGCCCGCCGTCGATGCCACCGCCCACCCACGAGCCTCCCACGTACCGTACATACCGGAACGTGTCTCATTGAGGGCGCAGATGTCTCTCAGCCGTCCCGGGCAGTCGTGATCTTCCTTAACTTTATGAAGAGGCGTCCAATTGCGCGAGGGTCCGTTAATAGCTTCTGCTGATCCGCACGCTGCTTCCACGAGGCCCAGCCAGTCTCAGCTCGTGTCGACGCCGTGGCCCGTGGAGTAACGCCCACGCGCAACCCACACGCGGCGCCTCCTCTCCACATTGACTTTTAGTGTACCAAAGTATTCAGAGCTCCCAGAGCGTAGATGTGAATGATGTATGTAAAAGGGCAGCTGAAGCCGGGGGCTTTAGAGTTTGGGCAAGCGACGCGGGCTTCTTCTTCCCCAAGATTCAGAGATCTCACCCTTCCCCTGCCCCTCCCTCCCTCGTGCGCTCGTCTCTTCGTCATTCTCTCTTTCCCCACGCCGGCAACGACTTCTTGCAGGCTCGACGCCTCGTCGTTATCTTTCCCTCCATCTCTTCCATTACAAGAATCCTGTCAAGGTTTCTTTTCTCCAGCTCTTACAGCCTGACATCCAACTCTCCGTCACGCAACTCACACACACACACACTCTCTCTCTCTCTCTCTCCAACTGCAGTTTCTTTTCCCCACCGTTCCTACTTGCAACCGTTCGACGCCTCATTCTGCGCCTCATCCTCAAGCCGTTTCATCCCCGAAACTCAAATCCCCAAGCGTCACAAGCAACGCCCGCTAGTTCTTCCAGAAGACAAGCCGTTTACTATTTCTTTACTATTCCCTACTCAGCCTATCCACGTTATCAATAACTCGGACGCGGGCCATTTGCCACAGTCGGTTCTGCGTTACCTTGTTTGGAGTGGCTGTCGTTGGGACATGAAACGATAGTCGCCAACACTCATCACAGCAACTGGGATTCGTCATATTTACGTCTTCAGCCCTGATTGTGAGAGACTATGCCGGCGTCTCCTTTATACACAAACAACCAGTCACCATCACCGCTACAGCAATTTCCACGGCCAACTTTAATTCGAACCCGAGCTACCTCTGTTTCATCTCAGATCCCCAAAACGAGTTCTCTTCGCAATTTTTCGTATCCTACTGCTTTGGGACAACACTTGATCTCGTCGGCACCTACGACCCCAGCTGCAGAGACTATCTCCACTGCCTGCTCATCGCCCTTGGACATCTTCACACCCGTTTCCGACAAGGACCTCGCCATTGCTGCAAATCGGAACATTCTTCGCCCTCACGCTGGCTAGAATCCAACTAAACGGCGACAGAAGAGCATTCTTTTTGGAAGATTCAAGTTACCCGACCCTTTCAGCAGCACTTCCCACGTTCAACAACACTGCTCTCCCAACACCGACGATCCAGAATTTCTTCTGTCAAATTCGTTTCAACCACACGACCACGACAATATCAGCCCGCGGACCTCACGGCCTCCAATTGTTCGACACAAGCCTGTTCACTCTCTTGACACACTGACTGTCCTCCACCAAATACCTTGTCAAAATCGGCCAGCATCGAGCTGTGGCCTCCTTGAGGTCGATGCTCTAAACTCCTCGACTGGACCACAACCAATTTCACCTCTGTCATCCGATTCCAAACAACCAACCCCACGGCGAAGAAGGGTTGCCACAATGATTTCCGCAGGGGAATCTTCGCCCGAGACGCTCGTGGGCTCTGGGTCGTCCGCGATCATATCCGCCCAGTCTAGTTCCGATTATGACCGGTCTGTTGGTGGCGACGAGTGGAAACGCCGTTCAATATCAGAACCCAGGAAGGACAGGGGCAGGGGAGGAAAGCCGCGATGGCTCTCGCAAGTCAAAGACTGGCTGTCAGTGAGCGAGCCATCTGCCCAGGCAATGAAGCAACAAAAGCGAAATACGTTCCAACATCATGGCATCAAACTCAACGACCCACAAGCTGCAGCTAAGCTTCACTTTCCCATGGGCAAGGTTCCTGAGGGAGCCATTACCTCGACCAGCGGACCAAGCCCCGAAAAGGCACTGAAAAGGGCCAAGGAAAGGCAGATGCGGCAATCTTATTCTGGCTTCAGCCAAAACTCCGAATCCGTGTCGAGTAGTATCTTCTCCAGCACAAAAGAGCCCAACCCCGTCACCCCATGGGAGACGTGAGGTGGGATGAAAATAAGATAATTGACGAATGACGACGTAAGAGTGACTTGTTAGTGGCTATCTCTTTTACCACTTTGCTCCCTTTCACATGTTATCAGCGGGGCATGGAGTCTCTGATGGAGAAGATTTGACAATTGGAACTTCTCAAATGTGTCTCGGACAACCTTTTCAACAGAGCGATGTTTTCGCTTGTGTTAGGCGATACCCATGTAACGTACTTCAATACATACTTAGCCTTGTAATGCCCGATTTTGTTGCTTGAAACCTGTAACGATGGATATCGACACCGGATTCACTGACGTTGAGCGTGCATCTCGATGAGTAGCGTCCCAGTCCTGTACTAGCCTGGCAGTCGCAACGTCGATGCACGTCGACGCTGTTAGTGGCGAGGGCCGCCTGCAGCCGCCCGAAGTCTACTAGGCGGCATATCTGATCATGAGAGAGCTTTAATTAATTGTTAAAGTGACAACGAGAGCTGAGAGTCTGGAGCTTGGAAGCTCTTAGCTGCGATGGCGTTCCACAAGCCTGACTCCCGTGCCCGATGATTGGCCGCCATGAGACGGTTCCGGCGTGAAGTGCCCGTAAATGACGTACTCTACTCGCCGTCCGCCGCGAATTCTACATGACATCAGGATTTATTGTTCAACGTCTCTGGGGTGAGCTCATGAGCTAGACATGCCCAAACGTTCTCGATTTCTACCGCCAAGCCGGTGACGATTCGATCTTGCTCCATTCCATGCCCGCAGGGACTGAGTCTTAAGACCAGAATCGGTGCTGCTATCTTTTGCACCGACCTGTTTATCCAGTTTTGGTACTAACAACACCAACGAGCTTCACGATGCCGCTGTTTGGAAACGGCAAAGGTGACCAGAACGGTAATGATGCGCCCAATGGCAATGGCCAGGACCACGATGAGCCCGAGCGGGCGCCCGCCGATGAGCACACTCGCCTGCTGCCCAACCGTGTCGACTCGCCGTCGAGGCCGGGCCCGCGATTGAACCCCGACGACCCAGCCGTGTCTCCGTACAACCTCGCCAGTGTGCGCATTCTGCGCCATGTCACGGTGTTCTTCACCGTCCTGACCTTTGTCTGGTGGATTCTCCTGCTCGTCTCGGAGTTTGCTACGCCGCCGGGATTCCAGGCCAAGGGGAGCGGCTTCTTGGCTTTCAGCTATGCAAGCTTGACGCTCGCCAACCTGCTATTCACACTGGTCTTCTTTGGCGTGCCGTCCAAGGCGGTGCGGATTTTGGCCGTTTTCATGGCTGTTAGTCACTTACCCACGCCCAAGTTCCCAATATCAACTGCTAATGAATTGTAGGCTATTTTCCTCATTGACATGATCGTCATCCTCTCTGTAAACAAGACCCGATATGAAGAGGGTTGGGATGGCGTTGCCAGTGTTATCTGGGCCCTGCTCATGAGTCTCTGGACTCTTCTGGCAGACCGCACAGTCAAATGGGGCAAAGAAGAGGAGGAAGAGCGCCTCACTGGCCGGGCTGAGACGAGACGAACCCTTTTCGAATGGACCGAGGTCATGCTCTCGACGATTGCCTATGCCGTGATGTCTGTCGCCATCGTCCTCATCACGCTCAACATTATCATCCGCGCTCTCGACTCCCGACTGGCACCCCCTGGAAAACTTTACGATGTCGACGGCGGCAAATTCCGCGTTCACCTGTACTGCAACGGCAACAAGACTGATTCGAGGGGCACGAAGCTGCCTACCGTCTTTTTCGAGGGCGGCGAGCGGCCGGTCGAGCAGTTGTGGGAGTTTGCGGAGAATGGGCTCAGCAACGGCTCCTTCTCCCGCTACTGCTTCGCCGACCGCCCGGGTTTTGCTTGGTCTGACACCTCTCCATCGCCGCTGTCAGCCGGTTTCGCGGTCGATGCGCTGAGCCAAGCTCTGGCCAAGGCCGACGAGACGGGACCTTGGGTGATTGCGAGTGCGGGCATCGGAACCTTATACTCCCGCATCTTTTCGGCTCGCCATGGCGACGACATCAAGGGACTGGTCCTCATCGACCCACTGCACGAGGACTACCTCGGTGAAATTGCTTCGTCTTCGCGAGGACTCCTACTTTGGCTGCGCGGCGTGCTCTCGCCCCTTGGTCTGGATCGTCTTCCTGGCGCCATATTCCGCGGCCGCACGAGCGCAGACCGCATCTACGGCCGCTCCGCCCAGCAAAGCGGCAAGCTCATCTTCGCCAAGTTGCAGGAAAGCTTGCTCGCAAACTCGTTCACGAGGCGTGACGTCGAAGGCAGCCGGGAGATTCAGCACAAGGACACGCCCCTAGTCGTGATCAGCTCCGGCAAGCACATCAAGGCCAGCGGCAAGTGGGAGCGGAAACAACGCGACCTCACGAAGCTGACGGACAACCTGAAGGCGTGGGATATTGTCGACAAGGCGCCGCATGAGGTGTGGACGACGCTGGAGGGCCGGGAGAAGATTGAGAAGAGATTGCGGCAGCTCGTGCATGCGTGAGCGAGATGAGTATAATAGTGGCCGTCTGGATAAGGAGCTGCACGATACACGGTATGACAAGGCAGGATTCAGGGATTCAGGGGTTTCCTTTGTTGACCTTTGGTTATATGAGGAAGTGTGGGGGCTTTCGATTTGGTGATTTCCAGGATGATGCATTGTCGAATTTATAAGTACGTACCTTTTGTATCGGTATCATATGAGCCTGCGCGGATAATGTCAAATAAACGTCTGGGATTTCCGGAAAAGTCATATCAGTAATACAGGCCTTGATGAGCATTGATGAGGGAAGCTATTGCATGAATGAGTAGCTCATGCTGGCGATTGACAAGGGACGGCAGCGCAGATTGCGGTAAAGGCCTAAACCACCTCCATGCTTCCATGCTGCTGCGTGTAATACGGGAGCATACCAAGGTCCACTCCACGTGATGAGATCTACAATGCAATTTGGGGTCTTTTTCTTCTTGGTCTCATTTTCCTCTTGGGGTCTGTTTTCGGGAAGGGGGTTTGGTTGACACCTCAGGCGACAACAATGAAGCACTCGTCTCTGTCCTCGACGATGCCCTGTAGCCCAGGCCCAAACAGCCCGTTCAGGGGGGGCGAGGGACTGGGGAGCCTCGCCCAGCGCCTCATCCATCGTTGCCCGGGCGGTTGACTCGACGGCTCTAGCCGACGCTTCTTGTCCACTTCTGGATTTTTAGCCATAGGTACAGATCACGAAAGTACCTTTTACTGTATGCACGACCGTTGGTGAGGACGGGAGCCGTTGGAGAAGCGGCAACTTCCAGTTGTAACGGGAACTTGACGTTAGACGGCCCGTTGACTGCGTGGCTGATATGAGTCTACATGTACTTCTACTAGAGTATGGACTGCTTCGACTTCGGGCATGGATCGAAAAACACGGGCACGCAAACATCGACACCCTTATCTAGAACATAGACACCCTCTTATGCCCAACTTGACAGCTACTAAGCCCCGCAGGGATGGCCAAAAGATTGGAACCGAGCGGAGCGAGTTCACGGCATCCCACTGAGTAATTACTTAGATAGGCTTAGCGGGTGTCTATGTTCTTGATAAGGGTGTCGATGTTTAGGTACTCGAAAAACACCAGCAGCGCGCCTGGAGATTGCCCGGGCTGCTGTGATCCCCCAACAAAGATGAGCGGGCGACCTTACCTCTGAGCTACAGGTAGGTCAGGTACATAAGTCAAGGTACCCGACGGTGCGTGTATGGAGTCGTTACACGCCCACGCCTTTTTTGACGCCCACGCTTCCATGGATGGATTCCATCGAATCCACTACGCTTACGCGCCGGGCGGGCTACGCTTCAGCTGGGCTTTCTAGTACGTAGTAATAAATAATAGCCCGTTATTTTCATGTTTGTTGTAGGTAGTACAGGTCGAGGTCCGTCCAGTACCCGTACCAGTGCCCGTACCCTCAGCTCCTCGAGCCCCTGCGGCGTTGCTGAGATACCTACAGTTGTCCAGTCTCCAGTCTCCAAGTCCAGTCCACTAAGGTCAAGTACAGTGCACCTTACCCTCTCCACTCGCTCACTGCCCTGGTTGTCACTGTCACTGGCGTTGTCACTGAGGTGTTACCGAGTACCACCACCACCATAATAATCCCTAACCAATACCGTACATGTAACCACCACACATCCACCTCCACAACCACCACTACCGGCATCATTTCGCATCCACGCTCGCTCTCCCGCGCCGCACACCGTCCCATCGCCGTCCGCCTGGCATCTGGTTTCTGCCTCGCTGTTTACGAATACACGCTCCAGCCTCGCATGCTACCCGTCTCCTCCAGCCTTCCCTCTAGTCTTCCTCTGCAGCATCCGCATCGCTTCCAGTTCTCAGCCCCGAGCCACCTCCACCTCCACCTCCCTCAGTCCAGCCCCCAAGTGCCTGGCGTCAGGTCGTCTCTCGTTGGGCCGTCATCGTCACGCGAACGACCGCATATCCTCGCTCCGGCCTCTGCAGCGCCCGACGCGCCCTGCTTCGCGTCTTCCCGCCCGTCGACCCTCAATTGGTACCGCTACGGCATACTTCATCGTCGCAGCTGACGCTGATGCCGACCGCTGTAGCCACTCGTCGACCACTGTTGGACATCTGGCGCTGAGCGCCGGCCACATACGGCTGATTGGCTTCAGGCCAGGAGGGGGATCTGTACATAGCGACGCGCTGGATTGATTGTCATGATGGCGTCGGGCTACGACAAAGGGCCGCCCGCCGAGCCAGTCCACGGGCACGGCGACTATCCCCACGACCGTCACGACCACGGCGACTACCCTCACGATCACCACGACCACCACGACCACCATGACCATCCCGGCCCCGATTTGGGCTATCCGGGGGACAGGAACTGGCAGAATGGTGGCGGCAGGACCCCCGACAGCGGCTACCGACTCAAGCCTACCGGGTCTGCACCCACGACACCGAACCCGCCCTCACAAGACTGGGACGAGCAGCTGGTGCCCCGCAAGAGTGGTGAGCGAAATCGATCACGGCAGCGCAGTGGGAGGACCACGAGCGGCCAGATGAGGATTTGCAAGAAGTGCGGGGAGCCTTTGACCGGCCAGTTCGTCAGGGCCCTAGATGGAACCTTTCATCTAGACTGCTTCAAGTGTCAGGTAGGTTCCGCCCCTCTCCCGCTTTGATGCCTGGCCGGCGCACGCATGATGCTAATGAAGACTCGGGTAGGACTGTGGCCAAATAGTGGCATCCAAATTCTTCCCGGCAGACGACGAAAACGGCGAGGGGCAGTATCCCCTTTGCGAAACAGATTACTTCCGACGGCTGGGGCTTCTGTGTTACCAGTGCGGAGGAGCACTGCGAGGCTCCTACATCACCGCCCTCGACCGAAAGTACCATGTCGACCACTTCACCTGCTCTCTGTGTTCGACCATTTTCGGTGCCCAAGACAGCTATTACGAACACGACGGACATGTCTACTGCCATTACCATTATTCCACACAGTTCGCGCAACGCTGTAATGGCTGCCAGACCGCCATCTTGAAACAGTTCGTCGAGATCTTCAGGAATGGCCAGAATCAACACTGGCACCCAGAATGCTACATGATACACAAGTTTTGGAACGTGCGCTTAGCCCAACCCACCGACTCCTTACCGCTCCTTAAAGAAACGGATGACCCTGCCGGGCGAGACCTTATTCGCGTAGAGGAGGAGCGCATGGAGGAGAAGGTCTACCGGATATGGAGCGTCCTATCGGCTTTCGAAGAATCCTCAGCTTCATGTATATCGGATATGCTTCTTCACGTTAGCAACGGTGCCTATGTCGACGGGGTCCTGGTTGCTAAGCGCTTCATCTGGCACGTCGAAATCTTATTTCAATCTGCAGATAGGCTCGACGCAACTATGACTAGCCTCAGCCATAAAGGTAAGTTTATAGTTTGTAGTTTATCCAAATTTGTAGGAAAGAATACTAACTTTACCTCCAGGCATGTCTTATGGACGAGAAGCAAAGCTTCTCTGTAAGAAAATTGTTTCCTTCTTTTCCCTACTTTCAAAGACGCAAGACAGCGGTGTTCGCAAGCTCGGTGTCACCCAGGAACTGCTCTCGCTGGTCACCGGACTCGCACACTATCTCAAACTCCTCATTCGGATTTGCCTCCAAGGGGCCCTGCGACTGGAACGGGAGGCGAGCGCTTCTCAAGGGCTATTCCAATTTCTGGACGATCTAGGCGATCTCGACTCATTGAAAGGCGACGACGGAATCTTACAAGTAACTGCGGGCGGCATGCGACTCTCCGCGAACGACTCGGACCACTGCACCCTCTGCAATAGGTCGGTGGAGGACGAGTGCGTCAAGAATGGTGAAATGAGGTGGCACTTGACTTGTGTGAAGTGCACACGATGTGGACGCGAGCTTGGCCGATTACTGGACGAGGCCCGTTTCAACGCCTTCGACCACAAGATTTACTGCAACAACTGCGTTGGTTCTAACTCGGATGCATTTGCGAGGTTCGAACGCGTGTCTAAGCTACAGCAATACGTCTTCCTACTCCGAGTTGCCTTGGCCCGCCTACTGGACATTTTGAGAAGCAGTGGCGCATTACCGCGTGGCGAAGAAGGCCCTACCTTCAACGGATACAACACGTCCGAAGGTTATGGTGCCAACGACGATCCTTCACGACAGGATCCCCGTTCACAGTCCAACGACACCCCGAATCATCGCGAGTCGTCCTATGAGAACACTCTCAATGATGTCCGCAGACTACGAAGCACCAGGCTCGATCGACACTTATCGTCTAGCGTTAGGCAGGCTAGATCATCTCGTGTCATGGATCCTGACGGCCGGGCACCTCGACCTGGTTCCGCCGGTGCAGAGGGACAAGGTCAGGCTGATCTCGTGTTCGCACAAAACGATGCCATCACATTGGACGACATTCCTAGGATAGTAGCTGTTGAGCAGTCTCGCGAGCTGCAGCAGCGTGCTCCACGACAAGACATCTATCGCGCCCACAACACATACGCGCCCCCTACTCTAAGTCATCAGAGAACGCAGTCGGGTGACCGGGAACAGGAGCTGCGCAACGCCGAGATGATGGCAACGCCGCTAACACGGAAATACTTCTCGGAACTCTCCGGTCTAGAATACTTCAATGTGCGACACTTGGCTGTTCTAACCATGCAGCCAATGATCGAGCAAGAGTTTTCTCTGGACGAGTTGCTTGGATTCATCGAATCGAGGAAACAAGCGACGTTTTGGAAGAATCTCGGGAAAGCTTTCAAGAACGATAAGAGCAAGAACGTCAAGAAGAAGGGCGTGTTTGGTGTTCCACTGGAGATCATCATCGAGCGGGACGGCGCTGACTCTACCGATGGCGTTGGGCCTGGAACGCTTCGAATCCCTGCTGTTATCGATGATATAATTTCATCCATGCGTAAGATGGATCTGTCGGTCGAGGGCATCTTCCGAAAGAACGGCAACATCAAAAAGCAGCAGGGACTCGTGGAGCAGATTAATAACGAGGGCTGCGATATGGTCAACTTCATGGAACAGCCTATTGTGCAACTTGCGGCTCTCCTGAAGCGGTACTTCCGAGACCTTCCGGATCCCCTTATGACGCATAAGCTGTACAAGCTATGGGTCAGCGCAGCCAAAATCTCCGACCTTGAGAGGAGAAAACAGTGTCTACACTTGACTTGCTGCCTACTACCTAAGAGTCACCGCGACTGTATGGAGATTTTGTTCAGTTTCCTGAAGTGGGCGGCCATGTTTCATCAGCTTGACGAGGAGGCTGGATCCAAGATGGACATCAGGAACCTCGCTACCGTCATCGCACCTAATATTCTCATGAGCGCTGCCAAGACCATGTCTCTGGACAGCGAGGCTATCTATATCATTGATGCCGTGGAGTGTCTCATCACAAACATCGAGGAGATGTGCCAAGTAAGCGTCCCAAAATTCAAGGAAATGGCCTTATGCTAACCTACATTTAGGTGCCAGATGAGATTCTCGGTCTTCTCAACGACCCCTATATCTTCAGCAACAGCGGCGATCTCACGACCAAGGAGATCCTCAAGCGATTCCAGGACCGCCGGGGGCAAATCCCAATCGCAGACATCAACGAGGTGTACAACCGCCAAGACAACTCGACACGTCCCCCACCCCGTCGCGTCGAAACCGATCCCGCCGTGTGGCAAGGCGAGGCAACGGTGCGCACAATTCAAGACCCAGCCGTGCCCTACGGCAATAACGGCGCGAACACGCCGCCCAACCGATGGAGAGGCCGCGAAGACATCGGCCACCATCCCCACGCGTCGCCCTACGCCAACCAGTTCAACCAGTCCGACACCCAACTCGACAGCTCCGAGCACAGCCAGCGGCGCGAGTGGCGCAATTCCGGCTGGGGCCGTCAGGGTCCGCAGCAGGGCAGCGGGCTTGGCGTGTCGTCGCCAAACATATGAAAGCGCTCCGAGACACGGTCAGCTTCTACAGCAGCTCAGTGGATGCCGAGCTCTTCACTATCTTCGTTTCGTTCACCACCACCCCACTTCTTATAGGAGGCATGATTTGGGAGTAGAGTCATTTTGCATCGTTGACGGCGTTTCTTCTTCTTCTTCTTCGCTTCTCTCACGCCTGCTTTATGCTCCCCACCGAAAACAAAAGCAGTGCTCAAAAAGTCACCACCCACTTTTTTTCTCTCTCGCAACACCGCGCACGACTCGATGGACCTGGCTGTTTAAGTTTTCTCTTCCTTGGCTGGTCTGCCTGGCCCGCCATGTTACTTCCTCCCACCACGCCCTAAACCCCCTCTTCATTTTGTTTTCTAGAGCTCGGTTTCTCGGGGGCGGGCGGGGCGAGCTTGGTGCTATTTCTTCTTCACCTTTTTCCTTCTTCTTTTCTGCGTATTTCGTGAACGAAACCAGAGTTCAGCGGGGGAGGGAAGGAAAAGGGGCAGTTTTTCTATACCTGAGTTGGATGGTATTGGGGCTTATCCCCCTGGAGAGACACCGAGAAAAGGGCGTGCGGGATAGATGTTAACCACCTTCCCTCCTCTTAGTTCTCCTTTTGGTGGTCGCGTGGGTTGATGTGCGGGAATGGGACTTGTTGGTTTTAGGGAGGAGATGGGGTTTTGGTCATGGATGGAAATCCCCCCGTGGGAAGGCATGTGAGTAGGGAACAATAGATTCCGTTCCAATTTGGAAAACTTGCTGTGGGTTTTACTTTATGACACTTTGATGTGTTTGAGCCACGTGAATTTATTAGGTCGTAAGTGTGCTCCCATCGATGGCAGTGGGGCTATTAAGTCGTAAATGCGCTCCCGTCAATGGAGGCGTTGTGACATGGATGCTGAGTCCATCATATATAGGATATGCCATGAGCAAAAAACATCCAACATATATACATGGCTATAGCCCGTTTCTTTGAGCCTTTCTGACACATATCGCACTTTGATTAAGCTTTAACCGCCACTTTCTCCTGCTTCTCCTGCTCGAGGAACCAGTTCACCCCCCGTGTCACACCCTCCTGTAACGTGTACAAAGGCTTGTAGCGCAAGACGCGCTTCGCCTTGGTGATATTGAAGTACCGCGTCTGACAGGCCAGGATAATCCGCTGGCGCGTAAACGTCGGTGGCTTGCCGATGATCGAGAAGAATACCTCACTGCAGAAGCCCAAGGCGATGCCCACGTCGCGCGACAGGGTCCAGGTACCCACGTTGCCGCTCTCGTCGCC
>JAANBC010000668.1:0-13854 GCA_014621405.1 Stylonectria norvegica | reverse complement strand
CTTACTTACCACTGTCCCGGGACAGACGACGGCATCACCAATCAGGGTATGAAGCCATCCTCAGATGACGCGGACTTCGGACCATGTTGGCGGCCAGGAGTTCGTCGGGTTACAAAAGAGGGGTCTCCTGGATGCGGATGATGAGGTCACAGGCGTCAAACCGAGGGCCAAGATTCGACGGCCGTGAAGATGGGGGTGGTGGTGATGCTCGGCGAGACGCCCGACGTCTTCGCAGGACACAGAGGCCCGGCGTCATGGTCGCGGCTCCTCCATGGCGTTCGTGCCTTGCGGTAAGAACCCTGGAGGCAGGCAGCGCGAGACCCGAGGGACGAGGGATGACTTGCAGGACGCAGCGATAAAAATAGGCATCCTGTACCCAAGGAGGGGGTCGTCGAGTAAAAATGTTCTAGAAGAGAAGCGTTGAAGATGGGCGCTTAGCTGGCGGCTAACCTGCTGCTGGACTGGGCGTCATTGGATGAAGATGGGGAGAGATGTGACGGAGGTGCCTCTGCGAAGGCTATTTTGAGACGAAGAGATATAATGCGCTGAAGCACGAATCAAGTTACGGCTGACGGCGACTTGAGGTTCGTAATGCGTGGTTGGACGTGGTGTTGAGGCTCTGAGAGGTGAGGTTGAAACAGTATGATTAAAGCGAACGTTGGTTGGCTGTAAGCGGGGCTGTGATTGGTTGGTGGGGAGGTGACGAGGCGCGTTGCGAATAAGGCATGTGACATTCGAAGCGACAGTCGCGGTCGCTCAGCTGCATTTGGGAATACTGACAGTAAGCCCACGGGCTCGTCGATGATCTAATAATGTGTTAGCTGGTCTCTCATTATTTGCTTGGTTAACAAAACCTCATCCCAATGAACGCATCTTTCATCCTCAGCATGAACTGTTGACATAACGTCACCTTGCCTCGGCAAAGCGGTGATGGTAGGTCGGCCCCCTTGTCTCGGGCGCGCTTGGGAGCGCGGGCTGCTCGCTAAATTTAGGGGTCCCGAGATGGCAAATCTCGGCGGGAGCGCTACCTTACAGACGGGCTGGAGTAAGCGGTGGCGGACCCAAGACAGCGCGGCCCCGACAGCCAACGTATCGCCTACAGCGCCTGTTGATCCGCGGGCGCCAGGCGGAACGGAGTCAGTGAAGCGACGCATCCCCTGGAGGACGGCGAGACGAAGAAAGCCCCGGTCATTAGAGCACGATCCTTCTAGATGCAGAGAGTCCGAGTAACAAGGGGTGGTAAACGGATACCCCAGTCAATGACCGTTGCAAATCGCCCGTCTTTGGTGTCCTCGCATACGGCAAGCTGATGTGGAAGTTTCAACCTGTCTCATTATGAATATCTTGGTGGAAGAGAATCATTATCAGCCGCCGAAGAGGGCCTCGCCTCAGTCCGTTACCGGTGGACTGGCAACGGTGGCCGCGGGTGGCATCGCGGGAGGCGGCGGCAGTTAAAAAGTGTCGACGCCGAGAGGATGGCAACGCTACCATCCGGCCTATGAATAGATTCAGAAGTGTTGGGCTGGCGGCGGGCGAGAGTTCGGGGCTAACAACCAACAGACGATGCGCCGTGGAAGCCATGTCCTTGTTGATATGGTTATCGGACTGCACCGCGGTACAGTACATTACCGCGCAGCAGCAGTACATGGTTAGGCATGTTGCAGGGAAGCACTCAGTTGTGACCCCTACTGGGCCAGCCAAAGGGCAACGCACGCGGTTAGGGCACGTACAAACCGACGCAGCTCTGGCTTCTCTCTCTCTTTGTCTTTCTCTGTCTCCCTGCCTTTCTCATTCGCTCCCTTTCGCTCCTTGGTTATTCGCTCGGTCCGTCGGCCAGGGGCAAGTGCCCCTTGTGGGACCAGTGAGTTTTCAACTCTGAAGGTTGCTGGTGCTCTTCTCGACCGGCAGCATTATACTTCGGGCTGTAGCCAAAGTCCGGTCATATAAGCGAAAGGCGAACTAGCAATCATTTCAAGAGTCGAAACTTTCAATAGAGTGGGCGGAAAGAGAAAACCGGTTGAGCGAGCGTCGGAACCGGCGTTAAGCAGGGCTATCGGGCGAGTTGCTTAATCACCACTGCGCGGCGTGTCTTATTATTTCGTATGGCCAGCGCCTGCTGGACGCCAATCTCAATCCTTCGGCGTGTCGTGTAGGCATGCCATGCAGTCCATACCACATGGGACGCACGGAAGAAGCCTTTGGAAGCTTGCATCGCTCATGTCGTCTGCTGTCAGTTCATCATCGTTCGGGAGTCGGCCGAGGTTGTTTCTAAACCCAGAGCTGATCCCTGGGGTCGTCACGTTAATTGCGGCTCTGGGCCGTGCGTCTCACCCCATATTGGCATGTCACGACATGCGTATTCAAGTCGATATGGCCGAAAGTGACGCCAACGTACAGTGGCAACGATAGACATGTATACCTGTCGACCAGCGCTCAAGGAGCCATGGGTGTTTCTCCGACCTTTTGGTCCAACGACAGTACCGGCGATCTCTGGCGGGCAGTCTATAGCAACTTTGTTATTCGGACGAGATCCAGCGGTGTGCTGAAGAAGTCAGGTGCATCGAATCGGACCCATGAAGAGTCCTCGTTGGTCATGAACGAGTAGGTTCGCGACGCTAATTGCCTCGTCACACATATCTCATGCCATCCGCTGTGACTTGATGGTTGAGGGATGCATTTCCCAATAGTCAGTCCGTTAATTGTTGGGCAACCAATCATGGATAGGAGGCGGCTTAGCTCCGTAACGGGTAGGCTACCTTACTCAGGAACCACGGCGGTAAATCGAGGGGCCGGCCGCGAGATTCAACGGCGGACTGACCAGCAAATGACATTGCATTTAGCCACGACAAGCGCTGCCTTGCTGGAACGGCAGTGCGATGCCGCCAAATATGCCACTGGGACGTTGCTGGGATGGCTAGTAGGCCATGGACTGTGACGGGTCAATGACATGCGCAAGCAAGCCTGCAGGTGGATCGCCGGTCTAGGCCTGAGCCTTTGCGAAATTCCCGGGGCCTGACCGTTGAGAGAGTGCGCATGTTGGATGCTAATTCCTTGTGATTGATGAGGAGGGGGGAACGTCCGTGGACAGGTGCGGCACTGCATTGCGCTGCTTCACGTTGCGTTGCGCTGCGCTGCGTTGCGTCGCGTCGTGTTGCGTCTATGATGGCGCTGCGCCGGGCTGCAGTGACGACGGCCTAGGCTCGAAGGACGGCGTCTTCTAAAATTATCACCGTGACATCGGCGGTGGACGCTGTAGCGGGACCTTTAGATGCTTGTCGTTTCAACTACTCTGGATCCCGACTGTCGTTGAAAAGGAAATGGGTCTGAAGATGGTAGATCTCGTTGTGTCTTGCTGGCCGCCAGGTATGCGATCAATGCGATGTCGTGTAAGCACTTTGAGGACTTCGGGCTTTGGCGTCATTGGGCGCGTCAAGCTGTGTACATAGTAAGTTCCGTTCATGGACCCCGAGCATCCTAGTTGATACATCTCTCCCTAGCCGAGCCAGAACCCACGACAGCGAAGCGCGAATCCGCCTCGTACATAGTCCGACCGCGTCAGTGCGGCTGGGCCAGCGGCCAGGCCCCCGTGGACATGAGCTAGGAATTTTCCTTTGGAGTAGGGGTTAATACATGAGAGCTGAGGGCGGGTTATTTGGTATTTCGTCAGTAGCTGGGAGGCAGCTGGCAGTTTGCATTTGGGAGACCCGTGGAATGGCGTCGTGTAATCGGCGGTAGGGCGAGACGAAGGCACAAGCAGCGGCACGGGCTCATCAATCCAACCGCGAGGCCAAGTTAAGACGTAGTTGGACCTCACTTTGCTCTGCTGGTGAAGAAAGGTGGACGACACCTGGCACAGCCGCGGACGGCGGCGTGCAATACGAGACAGCGGTGTTAGCGTTATAGACGCGGCGTTAATGGGCGCTGGCTAAGCTCGCAAAGCGACTCGACTAAACGCACGCCCCCCTTGCTTGCCTCACTGATTGGTCTTCGGGGCGACAGGGAATATATCCCATCGCCTTTCCGCCGCGCCGTCACCACATCCGCCAGTCTGTAGTGGTCGGTGATGTACTGGGGTTCCATTGGCGCGTGGTTCCTCTGATGATCGTCGCGATCCACGGGATGTGAGACTCGACAGTCTCTTCAACGACAACTTGAGCTGGGGCTGTTCATCAGAAACTTGAGATGAAGATGAGCTCGGCGGGATCGAGGGACGGAGCCCAGACGGGAAATGCGGCTGCTTACGGGCCCATCACCAGTGCCAGGAAAGCTTCCAATCTATCGTTCGCCTGTTTCGCCGCGACAGCGAATGAAAGAATGATACGGGATGCCGAGAGTTAGGTTCCCCACCGCCGACGGATGGAGCCCGCCAACTGACCAAAGTACTGGCTTGCATGGGTTGACGCCGAGTCCTTTCCCGGCTCATCTGAGATGGGGAAGTGATGTGTAGGGACGGTGACATAGCATCTCGGAGAGTCTAATGTGGAGGAGGAAGACAAACGGAGACAAACGCGGAACCTCCCCCCGGTCCGTCTCACGCTGAAGCAGCGGCATCTGCAGACGTGCTGGTGTAACACTCATGGGAGGCGGGGAGCTGGCTGGTAGTATCTGGAGATGAAATACGCGTCGCTGCCGCCCGAGACCCTGGATTCAGGTGCCATAGCATTGCATTGGCGCATAGTTCATCAACTCCATACAGACCAAGCGGCGGGCGATACCCAGGCGGGTAGGTATATACCGTGCGTGATATTGACAATGTGTGTCTAGGAAGGGAGACACATAGTAGGACAGCGAGAGACGAATAGAGAGACACGGTCCCTCTCACCGCCGACGACCGGTTTGTGAGTTACCGCCGCACGTTACGCAGCGCAGCGTCTTTGAAGCTGCGTATTGTTGGACGGCGGCTCGCGTGGGTCGCGTCCCGGATCCAGATCGAAGCGGGAGTTGGTGGTCGCGCGGGAGGGTGAACCAAAGCAAGTAATTGGCAGGGCGTTACGGGGGGGGGGGGGGGAGGGAGACTTGGATAGCGAGAGCTGTGCCGCGTCAATGCGTTTCGAAGCCATCGTCATGTTTGGCGGCGGCGACGGTGGTTGTGGTGGTGGTGATTATTCTGGTGATGGTGATGGTGATGGTGATGGTGATGGTGATGGTGATGGTGATGTTGTTGGTGTTGGTGTTGGTGGGTGTTGGTTAATGAGAGTTCCATGAAAGAATGCGGTGGTGCGCGGTGGTGATAGTGATGGATGGCGACTGCCCTGCCTGTGGTGCTTCGTGAAGAAAGTTGGGAAGGTACCCGGACCGTACCTCACAATGGAACGGGATGGATCTTTGCAGTCTTGCAGAAGCTGGTGACGCAGAAAGAGATGGACCAGTTGGACTCTTCCATTGTTTGTTCGTCTGATATGCTATTCGTCGGGCATCTTGTCCTCTCCACTTCTACTGCATGATTATTATCTTACCTTAGGTACCATGAAGAGCATGAAGAGCATGAAGAGCATGAAGAGCATGAAGAGCAGCCTTCACTCTAGAGGTAAGTAGGTAAGGTACCTAAACAATGCTCCGTGATCCCACGGCGAGCAAAGGGAGAGAGAAAGGAACTGGCCGCGGCAGGCCTTACATCGACTGCCCCTCTACACTAAACTCACACCGTCCCCTGCCGCGCTCGCGCGCCCCCATGCCGTCGATAGATGCATCCATGTCTCTCAATCGCTAATGGACCGCTGAGGCTTCGCGGGCTTCGCAGGGCTCGCGCAGGGCGTGGTCAGAAGTGATCAGGGTCGGAGCTAATACTAGTCGATGTCAGTGAGCGGCCAGGCAGAGAGAGACAGGGCAGAGAGGCAGCAGAAACGCCAGAAGCGCATAACAGAGCAGGTTTCCATGGGAGGTTCGACGACGGGGCAGAGAGGCAAAGCTGGAGGTGTGAGGAGCCTTCGGATTTCCATCTCATTCATGACACCATCCATAGAAGCATCCTAGAAAGTGAGGTAGCCCACGACAAGTCCGCGGGCCACTATCACCGCCGCCGTCGCCGTCGCCGTTGCCATCGCCTGGGCCGTCCGTCGCCAACACCTTTCAACCTATTGGAACTTTGGAAGTACACGTACGAAGCCCAGTAATTACATGTAGCCCCCGGGTACCTCGAGTACCCTTCCGAAGCGCCATGGCGCCCAGTCTGGAAGAGGACGGGAGGCGGCTTCCGGGCTTAGCGATCGACTCGGTACTGTACAAAGCGGCGCCGGGGCCCTGGCTGTTTCTCCCCCAAGCTTCCCTGCAATTTATTGTCTTGCCGTCTCTCTCTCTCGTCGTCTTTGTGTCTCTCTGCGTCTTGTCTGTCTGGCTCTCTAGCTGCTGGTCTTGGAAGCTGCATCCCTCCTTGTCCGACCTCTGACCTTGAGCCTTCTGACCGAGTCCCTCTCTCTCTGGCGTGGTGATTTTTCTCGACAAATCACCGATATCATATCCAGTCTGGAAACCTCGAATCTTGGATCTGGACGCGCACACCTTCACCACCAGACTATCATCTACAAGCTGAAAGCACAGCACAGTACTGGATTCCCAACTTCCAGTATTATTACACTGCGCCCCCCGCCTGCGTCGTCCAGCTTCCTAGCTTGTTACTCCCTCGGAGTCCCTCCCGCACACGCACCCGCACCCGCTGCACCCGCCTTGCACTGAGCTGAGCCCGCCCATCCGTCCTAGGACTTGCACCAAATTCTCGCCGTGGACTCGGCCATGCTCTCGCGCTCGTCGTTGCGAGCATCGTCCCTTTTGCATCTCTAGGCCTCCAGACCAAGCTGGGTTCTCGACCTTGCTTTCACGCTGTGTCTCCTCCATAGAAGCAGCACGATTACCACCATCTCCACCATCATCACTACCATCAACACCTCCACCACCACCCATCTCCATCTCCCCCCATCAGCAGCCGCGCAAAACAACCGCGCCCGCCCTCCCTCATCTCATCAGCTTGGACCCAGCCCTGCCAGTCAAAATCTCACCTCGCTCTCCCTCCCGCCACCCCCCCAGCCTTTCCTCGGCCGGGCACTGGCGCAGCATAATCGCGCGTCAAAGCTAAGCTCCAACAAGCGCCGCGACAGAACCACCACCACTACCACCGCCGCCATCGCCGCCGCCGCCGCTACTAAAACCACCGGATTTCCCACCCACCCCCGCGCCTGCGCGCAAAAGGATCTGGAGCTGGCATCGTTCCTTGACCGCAGACGCAGACGCAGACTAGGAGTCGTTGTTATTACGAATTCGGAAAGCTTTATACTAAAATAGAGACAAGCGAGTGCAGCCCGGCCACTGTCTCGTCTCATCTCGTATAAGCAACCGAGGAGCGGCAAAACGCATACGAAAAACGCAATACGGCGGGCCTCTCTGACGACGCGCATCAACTTGCAACTCCCCCCAACAAGCGCCCTCTTACTCTGACTCTCACTCCGACTCTCACTCTCGGGCGCTTCCTTTAACTTACCGACTGCTCTGCTCTACTCGACTCAGTCCAACTCGTCAAATTATCTGAGAAGCACCGACCTCTCGGCCCCTAAACCTGAACGCATTTCGCTTTGCGCGCGCGCAAACTTCGACAAGTCTTCCAGGTTCCCTCTGAGCCCCGCGCAAACTGCCTTCCGTCAGCCCCCCCACGCGCCCTGTCGATTTCCCCGTGTTCGAGTCTCTGTAATTACCCTTCTGAGTTCTCTGACTTTTAATCGACTCTACCGCTCGATCGAGTTTGGGGTTTTTGCACCGACGTATCTCATCGTCAGGAGCCTCATAGCGGCAGGAATCATTCACCCTTGTCTATTCACCCGCCGAAGTACCAACGGAAGTCTCGGAACCGTTCCGGTGCTTCACTGTTCGGGAGGACCGCAGGTGCTACTTCCCCTCAGCCTCCTTGGCCTAGGATTCTCATTTCACCATCTCACCGCGAATCTCACCCTCACTCCTTCACTCACTGAAACTTGGATCTTCTCACCATCCTCTAGCCGACTCAATACTCAACATGTCGGCTTTCACCGCCCTTAACGGGTGCTCACCGAAAATCTCAGACGCGCCAACCGTGAGCGTCGAAAAGCGCACAGCATCAGCCTCAGAAGAACGCGCCCCCAGCACGACTCCGGCTCCGGCTCCGGCTCCGGCACATTCTCAGCCCATTCCTGAGGCTCCGTCAAATCCGCGAGAGAACTGGTCTGCTCAGAGCGCTGAGAGACCTCAGTTTCAGTCTCCAAATTATCCCGATGTCGAGGGCTCCCACAAGCGTAAGCGCTCAGATTCAGTTGAAGTACGGCGAGTTCCAACTCAAGAACGAACCCCAGCTCCCGAGGCAGCAACGGCGCCCACGCAGGCCGAGGCCCACGATGCCTATGGAACACCCCAACGAGAGTACCGGCACTTCGGCGAAGACCAACGGGACCGGGATGCTTGGTACGCGCAGCAAGGTCGTGACGAGCGCAACCCCTACGAGTCTCAGCAGACTTCGGCTACCTCGGCGCATGGCCAGACGGAGGAACAGATCGAAAATGCACTGCGAAGAGCTACTGGCCAGATGGACGACAGCTACTCCAACACGAGCCCCGACGGCGACGACCGATCCGTCAACATGTACGGCAGCCAGTATACGCCCGAGCACCGCGACTCTATGCTTTCACATGACTCCAAAAAGCGAAAACGCAACTTCAGCAACCGGACCAAGACCGGCTGCCTGACTTGCCGGAAGCGCAAGAAGAAGTGCGACGAGCAGAAGCCTGAATGTAGGTCCCCTGATCTGGCCCCATGTCGAGAGATGCTGATGATTCTGCAGGCGGAAACTGTGTTCGCGGTAGTTTTGTATGCGCGGGTTACCCGCCTCAGAGGGGGCCGGGATGGCAGAAGCCTGACAACAAGGCGGCCGCCGTGCCTCTCGAGTCCAAAGACCCCAGCTACGTGCCTCCTGGAGCTTACGGCATGCCGCAGCAGCAGCAGCAGCAGCAGCCGCAGCAACAACAGCAACAACAGCAGCAACAACAACAACAGCAGAATCCCTATGGAAACCAGCCAGTCAAGCGGGAATCCCTGCCGCATTATCGTGGCCAGGCCTTGAGGATAGACCCCCCACAAGGCCGCCCCTTGGTGACCGACGACGACCGACCAACCGCATCAACAATGGCCAGCGCGTCCGTCACCAGCCCCGAGAATAAACTCTCGGCCCTGCCCTACACTCCTGGCGCAAACGTCTTCCCTACACCCGTCAGCGCAAATACACCATTTGGAGAAAGGATGGCCAAGGAATACCAGCGCGTGCCTCCGTTGCACGATCTTAGCAGAACGGAGCCCGAGACGCCTCACACGCCTCACCCCGGGAACCATCTGCCCCAGATTAACATTCTGCACCCGACACGAACGAACAGCCCTCAGCCCCCTCCTCCGCAGCAGCAGCCCTCGACGTCCAACGTCCAGGTGGCGGCTCAACTTGCTCTCTCCCACTCGCAGTTTCCCCAGAGACGCACCCAAAAGGAAGAGATGCTCTCCGGCAGACATTACTATCCTTTTGACAAGGAGCTGTGCCTGGAGCGCGAACGATGTGCCGTCGCCTGTTGGCGTTTCAACAATCTCACCACTCCGCCGACTAATGGTGTCTCCCAAGAAGAGCGCGTCCGCTTGTTCCTCGAAATCCTGCAACCTCGCGAGAGCGTCCGGGTCTCTCCCACCGAAGCCTCCCCCGTCACAAACGTGGGACGCGTGGGGAGAAACGTCGGGGTTGCGACGCCCTTCACCTGTGACTACGGATACAACATCACCATCGGCAACCACGTTGTCATTGGGCGGAATTGCACCATCAACGACGTCTGTGAAGTCAAAATCGGCGATAACTGTGTCCTCGGGCCCAATGTCAGCGTCTTCACGGCCACTCTGCCCATTGACCCTAAGAAGCGTCAAGGCGGACAAGGCCCACAGCTCGGAAAAGGGATCACCATCGAGCAAGACTGCTGGATTGGCGGAGGTGCCATTATTTTGCCTGGACGCACCATTGGGAAGGGTAGTACTGTGGGTGCTGGATCGATTGTGACAAAGGTATGCCTCTCTCAGATTCCCTTGACCCTCAAGGTCCGATGCTAACATTCATTATTAGGATGTTCCGCCTTTCACTATTGTTGCCGGGAATCCCGCGCGCGTCCTCCGCGGCATCGCATCTTAATACCTCGTTGCGAATGCAAATACTTTTCTCATTTAATGTCATGATACCCAAGCGTATACTGCCGTGTACCAATAATACTCGCTTTTTTGGTTTGTTTGTGTTTCATTTCGCTGCTGCGCTGGGTCTCTCAGCCGAACCTCCAAAAAAGTCTGGGGCGTTTTCTGATCCTGCTTGCTTGCTTTCTACTACTACTACTACAAAGACATCGATACATGGGTCGACCGGTGGGGAGGAGTCGGGTGCCCTCAGGAGCTGGGTCTGGGAGCTAGAGGCGATAGAGGAAGGATGGACTGGTGGGCTGGGATGGGAGGGGCGGGAGATTTTCTCTATTTGTTGATTGTACGCGCTCATGATGTTACGATGGAGAGATATAAACATTGCCAAGCCACGTGCGAGGCCAGCAGTAAGATATCCATGTTTGTTGTTTTCGTCATCTGGCGGTGTATCCTCGTGACTGAGGCTGTTGCCCCGAGCAATGGCCTTGAAGCTGCCGGCCGTGATGCTGCGGCCTCGGGGACGGAGAACATGCGGCCGTTCTTCGGGGAACTGTCGCCCGTGGTGCGGTGTTTGTATGGAGCAGACTAGACTGTGGTGTTTGTGCTCTGCGACCTCTCGGCCGGCCATGCGTGGTTATGGTTAGGGCAGCGATGAGCTTTCACTTCGGAAGTCGTAGTTTCGTAACAGGGGGGGAGATGCGAGCTTGATCTCACTCCTGCACCGCAAGTGTCTGAGATCGAGGATCGCATGTTTGTTTGGTTAAAATGAAGTAACAACAATAACACAGGCGTTGTTGTCGATTCGTCGTCAGATGGACTATGGTGCTTCCATACTATTTCTCCTGAGATTGACGAAACCTGGTTCAGCGGGCAGGGAAAATTGTCAAAACGGACGGAACCTTTATACTAACTCGAGATGTAAAAGCAATCTAGTAAAGTGAAAAAGTCTGGAAACCATACGACAACTCACACACAACCGCATCCCATCAGTAATACCACGAGAAGGCGATCAATGACAAAAACCAACACACAAATAAGAGGAAATAAAGACAAAAAAAAAATAGATCTTTGATAAGACTGGGATTCGAACCCAGGAGGATTGCTCCACCAGGAATTGGAGTTAAGGTGTTCCTTAACCTGGCGCCATAACCAACTCGGCCATCTTACCACATGAGCATGTGAGACCCGCTTGATGAAAATGTCGTCTCTGAACGATACCATGTGGCCAGCCGTGTTTGTAGATTGGATGACAGGGAGCAAAACACGCGGTGGGAAGCGATGCAAGCAACTTAGTATTAATATGGGGATGAAGTGGATTTTGTTCGACCTTGCGATCTTCGCTTCTTTGTTATTATCTTGTTTCTATTCGGTCCATGTGCCGTCTAGTTGTCGTTGTCGTCTTATTACCCGAATAGGCACCGTAAGTAGTCCCAGATATAACGCCCGTCACTTACATCGCTTTCGCACATACATGTCCCTGAACACATTGAGAGGAGCCTGCCCTGTCGCCATGGTTCCAGCATGGGGGCTATATACACCGCGCCGCTCGCCGTTCCAAGTATGCCGTCAACAGCAGACTCATGGCGGCGGCCAACTCGTGTTCGCCGGGAATCCCGGGTTCCAGGGCGACTCAACCGTGTATCCCAGCCTCAGGTAGTGATCGATGGAATTCTAGCACAATCATCAGTTCAACAGCACCCAACAACGACACGATACCAGAGGAGCACAAACCCAGTCTAAACACTCGGTGCTTCCGAAGAAGCTATCCAGCGGAGGCATCTCGTCAAAGGCAGCCGGAGCCGGAAACTCGGCCAACGACATGGGCGTCAGGTCTGGGATGGGCGCCTCCCCGCCGCCCAGGCTGGCCCCGCTGCTGAAGCTCTCGCCGCCCGTACTAGGCGTGTCGGGCACGAGCGTCGTGCTGCCGACGCTTGTCGCCGCGGCAGGGGACTCGACCTTGTGCAGGATGGCGCGGAGGACTTTGGAGGCGTGCATGGCGTCCACGGACGCGACGCTGCGCTCTGTCCAGATGACGTGGGCGCGCTGTAGGACCTTGATACGGTGTGCTCGGTCTTCGGAACTGGTGAGTGTTAGAGCGGGTTGGCACTTCACTGGGAATGTGGTGAGTAGTAGCTTACTTGATGCCGTTTGACTCGCAGAGGTCCAGACAGAGCACCATGGCAGCGACGAGGAAGTCATGCAGTGTCAGACTCGAGACCATGAACCTATCCTCATACATCCTCCCTCCTGGCCGGATAGCCTGGTCAAACTCCAGATGCAAGTCCAAGATTCGTAGCGCGGCGTCTCTACAGATTTCGCGCGACATGTTGTACCTCACATCGTCTTTATTCACACTCAGGTACTGGCGGTGCAGCACGCACAGCGTCTTGAGGTACATGAGCTCGAGGATCAGGCGGTGCATGATGGTGTACCCCTCATCCGTAAACGACGTGCTGCGGATGGAGCGGATCTGGTAGCATGGCGGGATGGACGCGTAGTACTGCTCCAATTCATCGTTCAAGGCCATGGTCTCAGCATACGGCGGTGTCTTGACGGCGAGGGCGTGGCGGAGGACGCGGCGGAGGATGCGGCACAGGAACGACTTGGTTCGCCAGGCGAGCATGGGCATAGGATCTGTCGGCGGGCGCGACGGCGGCACGGCCCCCTCCTCGTCAAAGTCGTCGTCGCTGAGGTTTCGCGGGTGGTCGGCGTCGCAGACCTCCTGGTAGATCATGGGCGGCATGCCCAGCTGGAAAGAGAAGAGGAGATCGCACGACTGGATCATGAACCAGGTGCGGCGGCGCATCTCAGCCTCGAAGGGCGTGATGTTGGGCGAGATCTTGGCGGCGTCAAGGTGATAACCGCGACGCTGGGCGAGCCGCACGGCCAGCCCGTACAGCGACCAGATGGTAGAGTCGGAGTCGTGCTTCTGGATATTCTTGGAGTGAGCGAAGATCAGTAACGCCTCGACTGAGTACGGCTTCGCCTTGAGGTAGTTGCCCGTGGTGAGGCACTGAGCGGCCTTGACCATGTAGTAGCGCGGCTCGGCTACGGTGGCGAGGGTGGCGCTCATGCCCTTGACCTTTGCGATCATGGCGCCGCAGCTGAGGATGGAGAACATGATGCTCATCCAGAGAAAGTTGGAGGCAGAGGGGTTGTCCCAGAAGGCGTCGTAGCGCCGGCGGAAGTGGTGGACGTGGATGAAGGGCACGGCGAGGAACTTGGCGTTGAAGTACGTCGTCACCAGCCTGTCGGCGTCTGGGCGCGAGGGGAGGCTATCAAAGATCTCGTGGATGGTGATGGGCGAGACCTCACCGAGGACGATGTCGGGCTCGTGGATCTCTGGCGGCTCGGGCGGGCTCATGTCGTCCTCGGTCTCGAGCACGCTCTGAATATCGCGAATGCTCTCAACCAGCGCCGACCAGGACGTGGCGCCGCGATAGCTGGCATCACTTACTCCCCAGGTCCGTCCCACGTCGAGCAGCCCGCCGTCGGGCGGCCGTTGGGCATCTCCGTCGACCAGTCCCTCGGCTCCGGAGCCCGTGGAAGAGGCGATGCCTCGCACCATCTCCTCCAGCTTGGCCAGGCGGGCGTGGACCTCGTGCCGTCCCGCAGTACCACCGCTGCTACCGCTGCCCGGGGGACCGAAGCGGCAGGCGGCCGCATCGCCGCGCTTCTCGCAGGCGC
>JAANBC010000667.1:0-13879 GCA_014621405.1 Stylonectria norvegica | reverse complement strand
ACTCCCTTCCCTACTGTGTTACTAGGTCCCAGGTCTTCGAACAATAGACCCTCGGGCTTAAGTCCCTCGCCGCCATCGCCGGGAATCATTCCGCCAGATATCCAAGTGAACAAGGCTTCCGGATTCCAAATATTTCTTTAATTAATAGTAGTTTAAAGATATAAAAACTATTTATTTTATACTTTAATATTTTATTTTATATAAATATTAACTTTACTTACTTTATATTTTATAAAGTATTTAAATTAATCTAAACTTTATAAATTAATATAACCTAAGTATAGATTAACTTACCCTATATCTTAAAAAGAAATAGAATTTAAATATATTAAAACTATATATCTTATATATTAATATTTTAAGCTAAAGACTAACTTACCCTATATTATATTTAAATCTTAAAGTATTCTATATATCCTTAGAAAATAATCCCTAAGTATAAACTAGCTTACCCTATATCTTATTATTATATATTATATTATCTAAGTATAAATTAGCTTACTCTATACCTTATTATTATATATTAAATTTTTTAAATATAAAATTAATTTACTTTATATCTCTTACTTTAATAAAAAGATAAAATAAATTATTCTTAAACTTATATTATTTATAATACTCTTATATATTTTAAATAATAACTTTTTAAATTAAGTAATAAAGTCTTATTATTATTATTAATTTAGGCTTAGGCTTAGAGTTAGGGCTAGAGCTAGGGCTAGACCTAGAGTTAGAGCTAGGGCTTTATATAATTAAATAGTACTAAGAATAAGATATACTTTTTAAGAAAGTAAGGCAGATTTAAGTTCTATTATAATCTAGAAAAAAAAACTTAATTAATAATATTTTTTTTAACTCTATAGCTATTTTATAGATTTAATTAAAATAGATTAAAAAAATTAAAATTTAGAATATTTAGTATAAATCTAAGATTAAATTAGACTAAGCTAATTTATAATATTTTAATATAAGATTAAATTAAGAATAACTTAGTATTTTTAATATAAATATAAGATTAAATTAGATTAAGTAATTTATAGGTTTAAACTTAAGATTTAATATTACTCTGCCTTTTAATAAGTAAATATTATATATAAAATATAAAAAGAATATTTCTATTAATAAGAATTTAAAATAAATTTAAAAGAATTTATTATTAATAATTGTTTTTTTACTCTAATTTAAGCCTAATATAATAATTATTACTAATAATTAAGCTATATCTTAGCTATATTTTAGCTATATCTTAGCTATATCTTAGTTATATTTTAATAATATTTTTTATTAATTATAAATTAGCTATATTTAGCTTTAATTATTTATTAATTATATTTTAAGTAAATATCTTAACTTAGTTATTCTTATATAAACTAAGATTTAAAAATAGTAATTTAAAACTAAAAAGCCTTAATAAACTAATAGCTACTTTTAAAAATTTACTTATATATTTAATAAATTAATAGCTGCTTTTAAAGGTTTATTTATATATAAATTTCTCTTTATTTTATATTATTAAATACTTATAATTACTATTTTTAAAAGTTATTTCTTATATTATATTATTATATCTTTTTAATAACTTAAAAAATATAGGTGCCTTTAAGTTAAAGTATTTAATATAAATAAGATATAAGCTAATAAAAAGTATTAAAAAAGACTAAGAAAATAAAAGGTATTTATAATAATTAGCTAAATATAAATTTAATAATATATTTATTAATTATTTTATATTATATCCCCTAGGTATCCTACTATTTATAAATTAAAATACTAGACTTTATATTAACTTATATATTTTAATTTTAATCTTAGTGCTAGAAGTAATATATATTAGTAAATATATTCTTTTTAATAATAAGAGGTATTAATTAATAATAAATAATAATAATCTTAATATAAATAATAGTATATTATTAATATAAAAAACTAGATCTTTTACTCTATTTATTAGGTAATAATAAAGAGTAGTTAAATTTATATAAATATATATTAGTAAATATTACTTAGATTATTAACTATAATAATCTAAATTATTAAGTAATATTTAATAATAGATTAATATAAGAAATAAAGACTTATTTAAATAACTAAATTAAAGAATTAATAAAAGAAATAAATATTAGGCTATTAATCTCCTATCCCTAAGAATAAGAAGATTATAATAAAATTAATAAAAGTAGAAAAACCTAAATAAATATATAAATCCTATAAACTTTAGGCTATATAGAGTTCTTATTACTAATATAAACTATTACTTCTATATTATTTATTTTAACTTAATTAGGCTACTATTCCTAAAGCAATACCTCTAGCCTACTATATTAATAGCTTTATAAAAAAAAGAATATATCTAACTAATCTATACTTATATATATATTAAGCTAATAATAATTAAATAAGACCCTTTTATTAATAGTAACTATTTTTTAAGAAATACTTAATATATAGCTTATACTACTAATAAGAACTCCTAGTTATAAAGATTAATAATAGTTTTAGCTAATAATACTACTTATAGTTATTAAGTTTTAATACTTATACTCTCTTTTTATAAATACTAACTTTAAAAATAATATTCTTTAAGATATTTAACTTTAAAACTTATAATATTATATCTCCTAATATAACTTTCTTAATAATAATAATATTATTACTAAGCTCTAACTTATAATTTAATATAGCTATTACTCTAATACTAGCACTCTAATTTAAACTATTATTATAAATAACTTATATTTAATCTAACTTATAAATAATAAACTTAAGGCTATTTATAAATATTAAATAATACTTATTAATCTCTTCTTTATATTTAGTTCTTTAGATATTATTAAGTATTAAGCTCTTAAATATTATAATTAGAAAATATATATAATTATATTTATTAATAGCTTTAGCTATAACTTAGAAAGAGTTTAGCTTATTAATTAAACTCTTAAGAATCTTATTAGAACTAAAGATGCTTAATTAAAGTTATATAAGGCATTTCCTAGCTTATGCAAGTGCCTTACTATACTTTATATATACTATTCCTAAAAGACTCTAGCTTTTACCTCTAATATTATAGACTTATTATATAAGACTTCTTTAGTTATTTTAGAGTGCTTTTTAGTATTATATATAATAGTTCTATTTTAATATACTCTCTTAGATTTTACCTTAAGAAAGATTTATAAATATTTATTTTTAGTATTTTATAACTTATAATATTATTTTAGCATTTTTTTTTATTATTATTATTATAGACTTAATTATTTTTATTATTCTTATATAAATTACTCTGCCTTATAGCTATAATTAACTATATTAATAGACTTATATAATATTATTTATATTATATTAAGAGTAAATATATAAGTAAATAGAAAGTGAATTATAATAAGCCTTAAAGCTATTATTTATTATATCTTTAAGTATATATAAGTAGCCTTTTTATTACTCTTATAGCTTTTCTTTCTTTTCTTTATCTCTTAATATATTTTATAAGTCTTTTTTTTATTAATAATAATATTAATAAGTCTATACTTTATATAGGCTAATTACTTTTTAAGAATTAATAATATAATTAGAGTTATATAGTTCTTCTCCTTTTTAAGCTCTTTCTTTTTTAATATTAAGGGCTAGGTAATATTTAATAATAAAGTCTATTTTTAAGTTCTAAGTTTCTTATTATCTATCTTAATAAGTTCTATTATACTATTATTTCTGCGCTTCTTTTTTAAAGTAGTGATATTATTAGTAATATATCTACTTATTATATCCTAATAAGATATAGAATCTTTTAGGGTAATATATAAGATTCTATAGTTTATCTTTTCTATTAGCTTATCTTATATCTTAAGCTAGAAATAAGGTATTAAATAGATATTTTTAAACTACTAACTTAGTTATTCTCTCTTCTAGTTATTTTCCTTCTAATTATACTCTATTTTCTTTTTTACTATAAGATTAAATATTAATAAGTATTTTAAAACTAAGGCTAACTAGTTATTTACTTATATATTTATAATAAAAAGTGAGGTTTATTATATAATAAAGTATATAACTATATAATCTATAAGTATTATTACTAATTATTTTAATAATTATATTATTATATACAGCTTATAAACCACTTAAATTAAATAGCTTATTTTTATTTTTATAAGCTAATACTAGCTTTTTGCATTCTTAAGAGCTTAGCTTATATATATAATTAGCTAGATTATATTACTTAAAATATAAGACTTATAGTTCTATTTATATATTTCTATTAAGTAAAAGATAATTATTCTATTTTATCTTAGAATATATTAAGCTAGATAAATATAGTTTATTTAAGTATAAAGTAGTAAATTATCTTTAAATTAATAAAGGCAAAAGTAATATCTTAGAATTATATAATTTTCTTAGGGTTTTCTTAAAAAGTCACTTTTATTATATATATTTTTCGCCTTACTATTATAAATATAAGATTTGCCTCTTATCTTATAGCTAATATCTTAGTCTTTTATATTTAAAGAAGCCCTATTTATAGCGCAAATTATATAATAAGATATTATAGCTATTTAACTATTCCTATTTATTATTCTAATTCTTAGAGTATTCTTAGGAATTTAAGCTTTTATAAGGCAGCTACTTTCTTCTTTATATTAGATATCTTAAGGCTATTTATAAAAAATCCTAAGAGTTAAATAAAAAGATAGCTAAGAAATAATTTTAAAGGGATAAGTATAATATTCTTCTCTATAAATAGCTTAAATATTACTTCTATATATTTAAGATACTCTTCTCTTATATTTAAAAAAATAATAATATTATTAATAAAAGCTATAATAAAGTTCTTATAGTCTCTTAAAATGCTATTTATATATCTTTAGATATATATTAAAAAGTTCTTAAACTTTATTAAAGCTATTTTAGATTTCTTTAATCTATAGTAGCTTATTATAGTAAAGTAGTTCTAATATTTCTAATATATTAGAAATTAATAAAAGAAAAAGCATATATTAATAGCACTTATAAATTATTTCCCCTATAGTTTAGTAATTATATCTATTTAAAGTAGTATTAGGTAGGCATTTATTATAGAGATATTATTTAAAGTATAGAGATTTATAATTACTTAGCTCTTATTAGCTTTTTTAACCTTTTATTATATTATAAATACTAGGCTTATAAAGAGAGTAAGCTATATAATCTATTTTATATAGCTCTACTTATAAAGTTTATTAAAGATTTAATTAATAAATTTCTTATTTTTAATTCCTATAGGGTATATTTATAATATTACTTTCTTCTTATATTAATTATTAACTAAGAGTATTTTTAGTTATTTCTCTATTAAGATATTAATAATACTGCAGTCTTTTTATAATAGTAAGTAATTAGTAATTAAAATCACTAGTTTTTATATAATCTTATTATCCTAAGTATATATTTTAATACTATTTATAGTTTTTAGCTTAAGAAGATATTAAATATAACTAATATTAAGCTTAGTATTAGTATTAAATCCTACTTTTTAAGTATAATTTAAGGTATTTTAGCTTAAATATTATATTATATCTTTACTATAGGGTGGCTTATTAGTAGTAGTATTTAATAGCTATTTATTATTAGCTAGAGTTATCTAAGTTATATTTTTACTCTATTTTATAAGATCTGCTTATATCTTTATTTAATTTGCGCTTTATTTAGCACTTATTTAAATAGCTTTTTTTAATATTAATAGTAATTTATAATAATTTCTAATAGTATTATATTTTTAGTCTAATATCTTATAGTTAAATAAGTATTCTATAGAGAACTCCCTACTTAAAGAGTTATTTTAAGTGATTTTTAGGATATATATTTAAAATATCTCTACTACTTTATTCTCTAAAATAAAGTTCTAAAGTATATCTAATTTTTTATTATATTATATTCTTAAGAGTTATCTTAACTTATTTATAGTAAAAATAAAATCCAGTTTTTAAATAATTACTTTTATTATCTTTTTATACTTAGAGGTAAATAAGTAGTCTCTTTTTTCTTTTATCTTTTTATATATAAATGCCTTAATAGCTAAAATATTGCACTTTAATATTATTATATTTCTCTTACTTTTTATCTCTTATTAGCTAATATACTTATAATTATAAATTATTATTAATATATATAAGTTATTATATAATTTAATTATAATTTTATTAGAGAAGTTTAGGATATTAATATTATAAGAAATATTAAACTCCTATTTTAATAAAAGCCTTATTAATAAGTATTCTAATACTTATATATTTATTCTAGCTTCTATAACTCTTAATTACTAGTTTTATTATCTTAAAATATAAATAGTAAACTCTACTTAACTTATTGCCTTAGTCTATTTTATTTTACTAAGTCTTATACTATAAGTATTATTAAAGAATATATAATTTATAAACTAAAGTATTTCTTAGGAGATTATTAATTATATAGTTTTTAAATCTATATAAATTTCCTAAGTAATAGTAATTAAGAGGTTAGAGGTAATAATAATTTATATATATATAAATCTTACTAGTTACTCTAGCTTTATTACTTTTTTAATTAGTTAGTATTTTTATAATTATAACTTCTTAAATTTAATAATAATCTTTATAATAAGACTCTTTTTACTTAGCTAGTTTAGTTTTCTAACTAAGTTTAAAATAAAGTTAACTATCTCTTTTTAATCTTTATATATCTTAGATTCTTTAATAAATCTATAGAAGTCTTTATTAATAGAATACTTTTATTTAGCTTTAATCTTCTTCTCTTTAATATTTATTTCTTAACTTATATTAACTTTATTTACTATAAAGATCCTTATATAATAAGAGACCTATTAAAATATATTTAAAAACAGATAATATTAGCTATTAGTCTTTAGTATTATATTTTAAAGCTCTTAAATAACTTTCTTTAATTTAAAGTAAGATACCTCTAATTCTTTTTAAGTATTATTAATAATAAATAGAGGTACCTGCTTTAAATTAGTCCTATTTAAGGCTGCTTAAGCTAGTATTAGTCCTAGCTGCTAATATTATTAAATTAGTAAAGATAAACTCTTATAACTTAGTTAAGAGTTATAATATAATTAAGGGCTTCTTATTAGGTTTTCTCTCTAATTTAGCAGGAGTATTCTTCTCTTATTATTACTAATATATAAGAAGTAGCTTTCTTTACTATTTGCCGCAGACTAAGCTTAATAGCTAAGGTTGCTTTAGCTATATAGTCCTAGGCTTTAGCCTCCTTAACTAGCTTATTTCTTCTATATTTTATATATTATCTTTATATAAGTATTAGCTATTCTTAACTTATATACTATAGTCTATTTCTTAAGACTTTTCTTAAATAAGGCCTGTAAAAAGTCCTCCTAAAGAGTGTAATCTAGTTTAGACTATATAATTATTATTAGATATATCTATTTATACTTTACTGCCTTTATTAAGTATTAGACTTTTAATATTTAAGTCTAAAAGTCCTATTACTTAATTATATCTTAAATAGTAAATTATTTAACTTATAATACTTATAAAATAACTTTTAAATAGATACTAAATCTTGTTTTTAACTGCGCAATTTAGTATCTCACTTCTATTTCTTAGTTCTAAAGCTTTTAATAGGTCTTCTTATTTAAGTCTCCTATATATTAATTTAAGGCTGGCTTAAGAAGGAGATATAAGATATTTACTATTAATAAGTTATAGTAATTCTAGCTTTTAAATATATATTACTATAATATATTAGTAAACTATAGATAGCTTTTTTATATAAGTATATAATTATTCTTCTCTATATTATTAAAGTAAATATTATAAATAGTATTTAGTTAGAATTTTCTTATATCTTTTAGTTTAAAGTATAAATATAGTTTATTATTCTCTTTACTTAAGTTACTTTATATACTAATTAAAAGCTTCTAAATACTATTAATATTAATAATAAAAATCTATTTTATTATTACTATAGGCTGGTATTTCTCTAATATTTAAATATATTATAGAGCTTATAAAATATATAGTCTATTTATAAAGTCTAATCTATCTTTACTTGCGCCTTTAGAGAGATAAGTATCCCTAGCCTTATATATATAAGGGGTGCCTCCTTTAGGAGTTCTCTCTCTTCTTACTAAATCTAGAGCTTAGTTCTCTATTTCTAGAGCTTAATAATAGCTTAAAGATAAATTATAGTAAGCTATTAATTAGATAGATATAATATTTTATAAATATTTTTAAAACTATTATAAAGAAAGTAAAGGTTCTAAAGGAGAATATTAATAAGAACTTAGCTTTTAAAGAGGTTTTAAAAAGAGCTAAGTCTTAAACTAAATAATATAAAACTTAATTCTTAGTATTATTTATAGTTTTATTTCTTTTCTATTTTATAGGTTTAGTAGTAAGATAGAGTAAGGAGGAAAATAAGTATTCTTAAATACCTATTCCTTTCTTAGAGCTAGAAGTATTATTAGAAAGTACTTAGTTAGTTTCTTAATAAGTCCTAAAGCTAGAGAGATTATTAATAACTTAAAGGCTAATAATTCTCTACTAGTTATAAGAGAACCTCTTTTTCCTACTAAGCTATAGCTTGTTTAAATATTAGTCACTACTAATTATTAGTTCTTATTTAAGCTACTATTTATAGTAATATTTCTTAGAAATCCCCTAAGAATTGCCTAATAGCTTAGACTATTTAATAAGTATAAGTAAGCTAATAAGAAGCTTAATAAGTCTAAAGCTTTAAGAGTCTTTTTAATACTTACTTAAGATAGTTCTTTTAATACTTTTTTATTAATTAAGCTTTTATTTTCTTAAGAGTTTTCTTAATAAGTTATTATTATACTTAAGGAATTAGAGTTCTTACTATTTCTTTTAAAGTTAGGCTTAAGAATAAGATTACTTTAGTAATTATATATAAAGAATTAGATTTAAATATAAAAAAGATTATAGATTTTAACTTATTTTAAGTTCTAATATTAATTAATAATACTTTTTTATAAAGTCTTTAAGTAATCTTATAATTATAATTTCTAAAGTTTCTTATTAAAAAGAAGTTAATATTAGCCTTTAATTTCTGCCTTATATTAGTATAGTTAATAACTATAGTAATATATAAGACAGGTAAGTACTTTCTTAATATAAGTAGCTTTCTCTTAATATAGCTTATTAATCTTAGCTAATATAAAGTATTTATAGCTCTCTAAGTTAATATCCTAAAGATTCTATAACTTTTGCCTAAGAAATAGGTTAGCCTTATTACTAGTCTATTTAAGAGCTATAATAGTAGCGGTTTCTTCTTTAATCTTATAAGAATTCTTAGTAGATTCTAGTATTAGAAATTTATACTATAGCTTTATATTAAGAAGTATATAATTACTATTATTTAATAAGAGAGGCTAGGGATTTCTCTATATATAAGATAATTACTATTAAATTAGTTTACTTAAAGGTATAAGCTAATTATTATATAAAGAATATATATATAATAACTAATAATAATAAATATAATAAAAATATCTCTTTTTAAAAAAGAAAAAAGCTAGTTATTTAAGGGTTCTTAAGATTTTCCTAAGAAATCTCTTATTTAAATCTGCGGGGGAATCTTTTAGGATTTCTTAGTATTTTCTTAGAGACTTTTACAGAGTCTGCTTTAGGTCCTCTAGGGGATTTAGGGTTTAGCTATAAATATCTTAGTAGATCCTAGAGAGATCTTCTAAGGATCTGCTAAGGTGTTATAAGTATTCTTAATATGTTTTATATTACTTAATAAAGACTCTATAAAGCACTACTTATATTATAACTATTAGTAGTTTAATATATATATAACTAGAAATATATATNATAAGTATTNTTAATATATTATTATATAATAAGATATAATAGCTTTCTTTTATTCTTATAAAGAGAAGTATTTATTATTATTATATCTTCTTAAATTAAGTATTTAAAGTATTATAAGCTTAATAGCACTACTTATAAGGTAATAAAAAGGGTAACTTAGAAGATAAATCTTATAGTTAAGTTCTGCTTAACTTATAGTAAAATATTTACCTTAAGCTATATTATAAAAATAAATTAAAATAATTTAATTAACTTAATAGATAACTTTATACCTATATAACTCTAAAGTAATATACTATATTCTACTATAAAGCAGAGCTTTATATTAAAGCTTATAATAAAAACTATAACTTAGTTAATACCTTAAAATTACTAGTAAGCTTAGATAACTATAAGCTAGAACTATATAGCTAATATTAGTATAATAAAGAAAGATATAACTATAATTATAATTAATCTTTAAGTTATTTTTTAAGTTATATAAAGCTATAAAGTACCTTTTAAATATAATACCTATACCCTTATAACTATATATATAGTACTATTTTTAATTTAATATTAGACTACTAATTATTAGGATATCCCTCTTTAGTATAAATTTAATACTTATAAGAAGATAATATAAGGGATTATTAAAACCTCTAACTCTAAGTATAACTATTAATTATAAAGGGTTATTTTAAGTATATAGAGCTAAAAGTCTAATAATACTAGAGGTATAGGTTTATAGGATTATTACTAGCTAGTATATTAGACTATATATCTATATAACTTCTTTTTATAGATATAAAAAGACCCTATTAAAAAGAGTGATTTAGTAATTATTAACTTCTAGTATTTTATTAAGATACTACCTCCTATTAATAAAAATAATATTTTAATATAAATATAACTTATAAAATAATTATATATTATATTATAAATTAATATAGAAGTAAACTTTAGTCCTATTAAGTAGAGAGCTTATAAGATTAAATCTAAGGCTATATCTATATAAATACTGCTTTTAGAGTTAGGTATTAAAGTAAAGATTAAGTAAAAGCTAAAAGTTAAGTAAGAGCTAGAGGTTAAGTAGAAATTAAAAATTAAATAAAAGCTAATAATTAAGTAAGAGAAGTTAACTATATTAAGATATAATAGTTTTAACTTTAAAAAGAAAGATATATCTTATATAATTAATCTTATAAAGGCTATAAGTATAAATAAGAGTCTATAAATAAATAATAATAATCTCTCTTTACTTAATACTCTTATTACCTTAGCTTAAGAGAATAAGGCTATTAAACTTAATGCAGCTATAGAGAAGGCACTTAATATACTAGAGCTAAGTATATAAGTTACTTATAAAACTTATAAAAGAAAGAAATAATAGTAATTTTTATAGTATCTTATATACTTAAACTAAATTAGTTATTTCTATAGTATCTTCTTTATTACTATTCTTATATCTTTATATAATACTAAGACTTATATCTTCTTAATTATATCTATTATTATTATCCTACTCTTTTTAATTCTTTATAAAGAGATTATTAAGATTTACTATATATAAATCCTTAGAGTTAACTTAATACTTATATAGCTTTTCTTATATATATATAAGTCTATTTATAAATAACTTAAATAATCTAAGTATTAGCTTCTACTTTAATATAATATAAGCTACTAATATATTTTATAGTTTAAAATATAATATAAGCTTTAGCTATAAAGAATTATCTTAGCCTATAATCTCCTCTTAACTTAGTATTTAATTATAAAATACTTATATAATTACTAATAAGTATACTTTAATATTATAAGAGTTATTAGTAAAGAGCTTATATAATATATATAGGCATTCTTTTAGGATTATTTTTATATAAGACCTAATTATATTTAACTCTAGCTAGAAGTAGAGGTTAATTAGAACCCTAAGAATAATATATAATCTTATATATTACTATTAAATAGAGTGGCAATTCCAAGTATTTATAAACTTTACTAGCTTATATTTAAGAATTAGTATATAAATATATAGAAGTATGATATAGTTAGCTAGAAAATTATTTAAGAAGAGACCTTAATTAGTTAGTTTAAGAAAGTATTACTAGTTATATTAGTAACTAATTATAAAAGCAAATTATAGAGTACTTATGCATTAGAAGCTAATATATTCTTTAGAAAGCTATAACTACTAGCTCTTAATCTTCTTATTTTATATACTTCTTTTATAAACCTAAGTATTATAGAACTTAATATTCTTATATATACTATCCTTTCTAATACTTAGTTATTCTTATAAAAAAAAAGAAATAGGTATTAGCTATAAGTATAGTCTCTTTATCTCTATTTAAATATATAATCTTAAGCATCTTATTATAATTTATTATAATATCTATATATTACTTAAAAATACTCTAAAATATATTATTTAATATACTATAATAAAACTATAGAATATATTATAAGTATATATTAATAGTAATATATATCTTAAAGCTAAAGGCTTTTAGCTTATTATATTTATTAATTAATTAGATAAAGTTAGGACTTAGGTAAATTTAACCTAATTATTAATACTATATTATATTCTATTATTTAGTAATATAATTAGAGTGGAATTTATAAAAGGACTTATAGATTATAGTATAGCTTAAGATATATTATTATTAGTAAATATATAGATAAAGAAATATATAATTAAGGCTAAGAAGCATATTACTTTTCTTAATATCCTTTAGAAAAAAGGACTATAAGTCTATAAGTTATATACTAGTCTTCTCTAGTATTTACTAGTATATAAGCCTAAGCTTCTTTTATATTTAAATTAGGCCTCTCTATAAGAGTAAAAAGCCTTTTATTAAGAGTTTAACTTATAAGAAGTAGTTATTTAAATTTTATATTATAAATAGTTCTTTTATTTATTTATATAATTATAAAGAGTCTTCTATTTAAGAGCATAATAATATACTTTAAGCCTTTAAGTTATACTATAAAGTTATATAGCTAACTTAGATATTATATATTTAGTAAAGCTTAGATATAATAAATATATCCTACTGCTTTTTCTCTTTTTATTTTATAATAATAAAATATAATATAGAAAGGTTAATTATTATTATATAAATATATAAATATAAAAGAAAGATTTTAAAAGATAAAAATTAGGGATAAATAAGAAAATCTAAGATAAGAGAGTAGTAATATACTTATAAATAAATATACTAGGTTATCTTAGTATAGGGATAGATTTATAAATAAAAGAGAAATTAATTTAAAAAAGAANTAANTAAAAATAGCAAGTTATAAATTTAAGTATTTACTTATATAAATATAAGTAAGTTAGTATTATTTATTATTCTTAAAATATAATTATATATATTATTATTATTAATATGCTATAGACCTAAATCAGATAGATAGAGCTTTTATATAATAATCATATAGGAAAAACCCTTCTATATAGGAGGAAAACCTATATACTGCCATAGCAGACCTGATGCAGGTCCCTTATATAGTCTCTATAGTTTAGAAATTTATTTTAATATAAATAATTAAAAAAATACTTTTTATACCTTAGAAGGCAGGGTAAATAGCCTAAGAGTATATATTAGTATTTATCTAGTCTGGTTTCTTAGAGGGTCTAGTCTGGGTATAAGGCGCCTATAATATATATGCATACTAAGTATAGGGTATATATAGTAAATATAAAGCGCAGTTATATATACTTATAGTATATATGCGCAGTGCTAGCGCAGTGCTAATATATAGTAATATAAGATAGTTACAGTAATGTCGGATTTTTTATTATTTTAGGTAGGGTAATTAATATAATATTATTATTATTACTAAGTAATATTATAATAAATATGAGGGCATTATAATTAATTAATTATAGTTAGTTATAAAGGCAATTAGGGGATTTTTCTGCTGTTTTATTACTATAGCTAAGTAGGTGCATATTTATTTATTATTTTCCTCTTTTCTCTTCTTCTTTATAATAACTATAAAGTAAGTTAACTACCTCTCTACTATAGCTCTAGTGCGCTAATAATATACTTATATAAAGATAA
>JAANBC010000666.1:0-13882 GCA_014621405.1 Stylonectria norvegica | reverse complement strand
CACACGCGGGGAGGTGGAAGGGTTGGAAGAGGTGGCGACGATGCTCGAAAAGGGGAAGAGCAAGGCTATTGAAGGGAATGGGGACGGGGTCGAGGATGGGGACGAGGACGAGGCGATGGATGAATCATGATATCATGGAAGGGAGGATCACAGCTAGGATATAAGGGCTACAAAGGAATATGGCGTGCGGCGTAGGTTGAGAAATTCTAAGATTTGTTGATTTTGGACGCTCGGCTCTTGGCTGTCTTGTGTTTTAAGGCCGTTTCCATCTATGATACTCTAAGATACTAACTTACAATATGATGTAATACAGTGAGGAATGCCACCCCTATACAACAGCTTCTGTATATACACATGTATCGCAATCGCCACAATGCATCCAAACTACCGCTGCGACGTAGTCGGGACTTCATTTCCTTGCAATAGATTATTTGCCCGAGCCAAATGCCAGAAATGATGTCCCCAGTATCGCGTCTCAAACCGGTCCGTGGAGTTGGCCTTGTGCTCCCGCACAACATTCACCACCTTCCTCGCGCTGTCCTTGTCATTTGCATGCAAAAGCAACTTTAGCAATTCATTCAGGCATGGGAGAGACGTGGCTGGCCTGCCGGCGTTGTCGAGTTGGTCGAAGATGGCCATGGCCTCCTCGCGTAGGCCAGAGACCGCATAGGCACTCATGACGCGCTCCCACAGGGTTTGGTCGCCCTTGTGGACGCTGTCGAGGCCATTATCCACGAGCAGGGTCTTGACGGCAGCGATGGTCAGGGGGGTCGCGAGCGACGGCTCGTTCGATGAGGATGGTGATCATGTGCGGTGTCATCTGGAGGCCGTTGCGGCGCATCTGGCTTTGGACAGCATGAACGGCTTCGTCGGAGCCGTCGGCGAGGCTGACGACGGCGTAGAGCATCTTGCCGTATGTTTCCAGGCTGGGCTTGAGGCCAGCGGAGGCTATGTCCGCGAAGACCTGCTTGACGGCGGCGACCTGCTCGGCGGGTTCGGCACCGCCCATGCGGCCGAGGACCTCCTCGAGAATGATAGTGAAGGTTGAGCCGTCGGGCTCGATGCCCTGGTTCTTCATGGCCCGCAGTAGGTCCTGCACATCTTCGGAGTTGTCGCTACGGAAGGCCTGCTGCATGAGGATGTTGTAGGTTCGGACATTGGGCTCGAAGCCTTCGCGGCCGGCCCAAGCGAGGATCTCGTTCGCAGCTCGGGCATCCATATGGAGGAGTCCCTTGAAGGCGGCGTTGACGACCTCGATGCTCGGCTGCACGGCCTCGTCCTGACGGCCATCCTTCACGGCCTGCTTCCAATTATCCACCATCTCCGACAGGGCCTTGACACCCAGTTGGGGCTGCCCGAGCTCGATGAGGCTTGAGATGCGCTCCGTCCAGATGTGACTGTCGAGCTTCATACCCGACTCGACGAGCTTCTCCCAGAGCGCCTCAATCTTGGGCAGGTCTTTGCACTTCTTCCATCCGTGCATCATGGCCGTGAACGTTTTGACAGATGGCTGAATATCCAGCTCCTTCATGAGATCCATCGTCTCCTGGACCCTGGCCGGGCGACGGATAGCACACCAGACGTGAATCCAGAAGTCGAGGAACTCATGGTCGGCGCGGATTTCCTGAGACAAGTTCGGGTGATGCTGCATGCTTTGCCTGAGGTTCTCCCAGATGGAGATGATGGCGGCCTTGCGAAGGGCAAAGAACGCCGTGCGTAGCTGCTTGTGGAAGGTCCCAATGTTCATGACCTTTGCCAGCTCCTTATCGACAGGAACATGTAGGCCGTGCCGCCACTTGACATCGTTCTTGAGGAACATTCTCATGGTTATGTGCCATTGCTTCTCCACGTAATCCTCGATCACGGCCTGTTTTTGGGGCAATAGCCTGGCCTTGGTCGCGAACATGGTGCGAATGTCACCTTCAGCCACCGGATACTTGCTTACTACGAGGGCGACGAGTTGAAGGAGGGGCGCCGCCTCGGTCTGTCGTTCTGGTCCACTGTATCTCGCGTCCGACAGGATGGAGACGGTCGCTAGGAGAGCCGGGAGAACTTCTCGGGCTTGCTCAGGCTTATTTTGGAGGAAAATGGAAGTGAGCGCCTTCTGGGTTGCAGGCATCTGGGCGGTGCGTTGGCCATGCGTCCGCTCCATGTCGGCCAGAACGTCTTTTTGTGACGGCATCACGAATCTTAGGGGTTGTCCGACCTCGCTGGTTCGTCTCAGCTGTGAGATGTGCTGCCACAAGCCGATGAGCTCCTTCAACAGCTCTGTCCGTGTGGCCGTGGAGTTCTTCTTGCTGAGCAAAGTGTAACAGATGTTGAGAGCGAGCTCGTTCCGGGACTCTAGATCCCACTTCCCCAAGAGGCCATACATCTGCGAGAGCTCCACGCTGCTGTACTGGGTCCCGTTTTGCATGATGGCCTCGAAAACTCTATAGAGCAGCCGCGTGGTGGCTTCGTAGGCATGCCTAGGGATCTGTCCTCGGCGGGCCTGAATAGATGGCCAGATGGTACTGCGGAAAGTGCGATACTGAACGAGCAGACTGAGGTCTCCTCCAACCAGCTGGGTGAGTTTGCCAGCGATTTCGAACTCGCTCAGCGTAGGAGTTCCATGGGCTTCAGTGCTCGCGTCGGGCTTCACCACGGATTGGAAGAGGGCCACGGCTGATTCATCCGGTGTCTTGGACAGGCGCTTGGGTGGTAAACGCGGCTTTTGTGGCTTGAACGGTCTGCGATTTGTGCTGGACTCATTCCGAGATGTGTTGGATTCGTTCCTAGGGACCGAAGCTGATGCTCGCCCGCGTCGCATTGAATCCGCGGCTTCTGCCCAGGTTGCGTACCACGCGGGAGCACCCATCCGTTGGGCTACAGCCGATGTCGTCTGTGAGGAGCATCTTGAGCAGAGTGTCCTAGACGCATACATTGCGACTGGCGCTGGCAGTTGGCGGGTGGGAAATAAATTTGATGAGAGCTCATGGCTCAATTATTTTTGGAGTTGAACCAACGACAGGGGTCGGTCGTTGAGTGAGGTGTGTGGCCAATCAGCGTGGTTCTACATGCTGCCCGCAGGGAACCTCGGTGAATCCAGTCGGGGCATGCAGGGTACCTAATTAAGTACGAGTAATTACATATTATGATATTGGTCATAAAGCTTCCTTGAGTTATTATTATTAACTGACTAACACTGAAAAGATATGGCTTGCTTTGTAGTTATATTCCTAGGATTTTTAGATCTAAATGTGTCTTTAGAAATGTTACTCTTATAACTCTTACACGCTTATTATCCAATGTTGAACTACGCATCCCGGCTACCTCTTTCAAATTCCATCACCGCGTCCATTCGACGTAGTCAGAAGTAAAGTGGGTTACATAAGAGCTATTAGTTGTTAACTTCAGTCAACGTACCAGATTTGATGAGGCGGAAGCCAGCTACCAGTCACTCGTTTCCAGGGCTCTTTGATCCAGTCCTGGCTATCATACTCGGGCATTCCGGCCACCAACATTCTACACACACGCGACACGGCCAAAGTCCCATCTTGGACCTCTGTTTTCACTTTTACCAATATCCCTTCCGAGACGGGGCGCCAGGGGCCGTAACTGAAGAGGATGATGGCCATGTCCCCCGATGTTGCGCTGGGCGCTATATCTTCCCAGGGCATGTCTGTCTTGTCTCTGGAATACAACATTCTCCAGGCCGGGAGTGGTCCACTCGTCGCTTCCTCAGCCTCGCCTTTGGAGGTGTCTACAACAAAGTGGGAGTCCAGAGGACCATCGGCGCGAACCTGTCCCAAAAGGAACCCAGGGAACTGGATCTGTAGCCCATGCGCGGACAGAATTCCAGATTGCCTAAGCATTGATTTAAAGGAACATGTCCTCTCGACCTGCGCGATGAGAAATGGGCACCAGCCTTGAGCCTCCATACATTCAAGAAAGTAAGCCCCGTTACCCCAGCCCAAGCGGTCCATGCCGTCGAACTCGCCGGCTGGGTCAAGGATGGCAACGCTCGCTATCGTAAGATGTTCCCCCAACTCTGCGCAGGACATGGCCACGGCACGAGGCAATACAGGGAAAAGGTTGTTAGATACCAACTTGCCCTCGGGAAACGAGGACAAGTGAAATACCAGCGGACGTGCCTCACTCAGGATCTTGGCGTTAGCTTCAAAGTGACTGCGTCTTTGGTCTGCTGGGAGGTGAGCCTCGAGCGCATGCCATCTTTGCAAGAGGTCAAGCACGGGCGAGAATCTGACGGTCTTGACTCCGGCCTCGTCGGTATGGATAAAGTCGAGGTCTCGAATGGCAACAGCCAGCTCAGACGGCAGAATAGCCCGCAAGAGGCCAAAGAAGAGCCAGTTCTGCAGCACTGAAGCTAGGTGGGATGGGTCGTATTTGCGAAACTCGTGATATCGCAGGTGCTCTAGAGTAACATGTTGCGTCTCGGGGTAATCCAGCCAGTTTCCGTCATGGACATATGGGCTCGTGCAGACGTAAGGAATTTGCATGTCGCTGATGGAGGGAACTGCATTGTCTTTGACTAGAGGCATCTTGACGTATTAAGTTATATTTTGGTCGAGTAAGTTTTGCTGGCAGCTCTTGAGGATCAGGTCTGACCGATACTGCGTCGAGGCAGTGGAAGGGTTGATAGAAAAAGAGGGAAAGGAAGAAGAAAATGCATATGTGAGGCTTACGCCAACATTTCTTCTTGGTGTGTTCAGCTCGAGTCGATAGTTGCACGCCACGCTGGCGCTACTTCCTCAGCTCAATGCCCTCTGGAATATTGGATATCAAATATCCATCTTCTTCAATGGCTGTCGAAACTCTCTCACACGTCGCAATTACGCATCTTCACACGCCAGACGATCGTGATGTCGGTGCCAGTACTATTTAAGTTGGTTCGCTCGGAAAATCCGCGTGCGGCCGACATCCTCGCTATCTTGTCAGTCTTGGAAACAAGCAGCGTTCCAGAAGCTTTATTGTACCACCCTGAAAATGAAACACCCAGAAGCTTTCATGCAGCTATAAGAAGACTGCGGGAGTTGAATCTAGTCCAAGTATCCGACGCTGGAACAACATTATTTCTGGATGCCCAGATCCAGAGCCAAGTACGAGTCGAGCTCCAACGACAGCACGCCCTATCAAAGTGGGAGCGCGTGGCAATCAAGATACTCTCTCGAGCGTTTCCCAGTGGCGATTCCTCTTACTGGCGGGCCTGCGATGTCTTGATGCCACACGTGCGCAAGGTCTTGGCTTGCGAAATGGTTCATGACGAAGGCGATGGATCGCGGATGAAGCACGCCATGCTGCTGCGAAACGTGGCCTCGTTCCTGGAATACCGAGGCGACTTCAGGGCCGCTCTTGATAAGTTGAACGATGCTCTGAAATTGTACGGCTCGGATGATGGGCTTGACGATGAACGGCCTGACAACGATGGGCCTGACAACGATATTGACGGGTCTGGCAATGTGTGGTTCAATGAAAAGACCAGTCACATCCTGGCCGTCGAGGCCAATGTCGCACTCCGTTCTGTCAGCAACGTCGACGCCTTCAACATCAGGAACAATCTTGCGGGCCTCTATGTGGACATGGGCGACTATCGGGCGGCAGAGTCCGAACACCGAGAGATCTTGGCCGATCAAGAGAGGACATTGGGTCCCACGCACCACAACACCATCTATACGAGACGAGTGCTTGCCAAGGCCATCTCAGCCCAAGGCCACTATGCCGCCGCGAAAGAGATGCATGAAGCTGCTCTTACTGCAGCCGAACAAGTATTGGGGCTCAGACATCCAGATACTGTTCTTATCAAAAGCGATCTAGCTCAGCTTGCCGAGAAGCTTGGTGACTTTACCAAGTCCGAGATGCTGCATCGCGACGTCCTTGAATGTCGGTTGCAAGGTTTTCAGGCGGAGAACGCAGCCGTACAGAAGAATACAACAGACCAAAATGCTCCCAGCAAGACAACCGACACGAGGGTGAGTGTCATTAACTCTCAATTGGGTCTCGGTAAAAAACGGACCGTCTGCGATTCAATAGTAATTGAACATTAAACAGAGGAAGGTAACCGGGTGGAAGAAAACACGGGCATGTGCCAGCAAAGACCGTCACCTTTTTGTGGTGATAAACCATAGATAGTAATTTAAAATTATAATAAAAATAACATATTAATTCAGGGGTTATCTGATAGAGTATCTCAAAGATTATTCTAGTGAATATGTTCTGATATTTCATTATTCATTAGCCTTAGAAACCTATCATATCCAGCATGAATACATGGTGTTTTCTTCCATCCGCATGGAAGGGTAGAGAACGGTGGCCGCATAGGAAGACAATTCACAGGAGTTCTAGTTTTGAACAACGGGCACTATTACTACTGCGTATTATCGGAACACTCTTCCCTTCTCAATCTCTTTCATCTCACTTCATTTGATCATTGCCCCTTTATCCTCTTTTTAATAAGATAAAAACAAACTTTCATTTTGCATCTTCATCTCATAATAGAAGTTCAACGGAGCGGCATTATCCTTAAATACCGCGACACAATCTTACAGCGGCATGACTTATTAAAAAAAAACTCACCTACAGCGTCGCTGTAAAATCCCCATCAATCTCCTTAATCTTCTCCACTCCCCTCTTATAGCCCTCGTCATTCTCCAGCAACTGCACATACTCATACACGCGGGGAAACTGCTTCTTCCACGACCCGCCCTCCCAGGCTCCCAGGTCGTCGAAGCGGTCCTTGGCCGCGATCAGCGGGAAGCTCATCAGGATGTCCGCGGCCGTCAGCTTGTCGCAGCACAGGTACTTGCCGCTCGACGTGGCCAGCTGGCCCTCGAGAAAGGCGAGGTTTCGCTTGGCGTTGGGGAAGATGAAGGAGGCGAAGATGCGGTTGGCGATCATGGATGAGATGGGGCGGATGAAGAATGGTACTGCCGTCGACCTCAGGCCTAGGGGGAGAATGTCAATTAGTCGGATTCATGTTGTAAGGGGGTTTCCGGGATGGTGCGAATTCGACTTACCTCCAATGACCAAGGACATGACCAAAATTGGCATCAAGCTGCCCTCGCAGTAATGCAGGAAATACTGATACCTCAACCACGCCTCCGTCTCGCCACCTAGCTTGCCCTCCATGCCGTCCCTCCACTTGGGCGGCATCAGCCTCTTGCCCTCGGGGGTGTTCTCGACCAAGTACTGGGTGATGAAGCCGCTCTCGGCCAGGACGATGGGCTTCTCGGCGCCGTCGGGGGTGATGATGATGACGGGCGACTTGCCCAACGGGTGGACCTTCTCGAGCTCCGGGGGCGCCAGCATGGTCTTCTTGTCACGGTGGAAGATCTCGATCTCGTAATCAAGTTTCAGCTCCTCGAGCAGCCAGAGGATCCGCTGCGACCGCGAGTGGTCGAGCCTAGGGTGAGTGTGAGTTGAGGGCGCATCGCGGGTTGGGGTGGTTCGTTGATGACGTACCAGTAGAGCTTGATCTTGGGGGGTTGTTCGGTGGCCATGATGCGGACTTGCGGAGTGTAGTGATTTAAAGCAAATGGGTCATGTACGTTTCACCAGTGTAGTAATTAGGTCGCTAGAGTTATCAAGAAGCAGTATACGAATCTGGTCGACGGCTTGCGGGCTACTAGTAGTACTTATTGTTGGCAGCAGTGGCTAATAAAGCGAGTCCCCGAACGAGCCATGCCCATGCAGCGATGATCGGGAAACGGACGGCACCTGAGATGCCGAGGTCTGCCCCACTCTCGCCGCGTGATGGCTTCGGAGGCACGTCCTGATCTGAACAAAGCGTGTCGGGAAGCTCCGGCCATTCGTCGCACGGCCCAGGCTATCATGGGATTGAACAATTACAAATTAGAGGCGTACAATGAGCGCACGCTTCATTGCCGTTGACATGGAAAGCTTCCAATGTTCTCACATTGCGACGTGGCTGTGATTGGCTGCCTGTTTATACTTGGTCCCAGGAACCCGTCCCACGTCATACGGGACGCGCCGCCCGCTGTACTGATGCATGTGAATTGGTCTGTGCGCCGTGGACTCGCAGGGGTTTCTGACCTTGTCGTCAATATCCAATGGTAAAAGGCTTCTACGACAATCTGGAAAGTTGAGCTCAATGCATGTATCCATGAAATCAATTGAGTCTAGATAGGTATGTAATCAATCCCCTTTGATATGCAAACCCCACCATCGCCCGGCGCAACGCCATGTATCGTCTAGTATCTAAAGTATGCTTGCGTCCTTGTCAAAACGCTCCTGTCAACCGAGTCTAGATATCTAGAAGAATCCGCGTCTTGTCCAAGTCGCATCCGAAAGCAGCTCGTTTTATGGGGGGTTGCATTGTGATGTTGCCTACCGAATCAGAACTTCCCGTCCGCGACCTGTCACGCAGACCAGCGATAGAGCCGTGTTAGCGACGTCGTGATTTCGTAGCCGGCGCAGGGACAGCATCACTCAGCGCCTCCCGCTTCTTAGTCTGTTTCCTTGCGCGCGGCGGCGGAGGAGGATCGCTGTGAAGATGGCCTAAATCCTCAAGTGCCGTCGTGTTCTCCCATTGTAAGCAGCGGTAGTGAGGAGGCTCCGGCGTCTTTTCCCTGATTCGGGAGCTTGATCGCTTGGTCTCCTCCTTCTTCTCCACGTCCTCGGTTTGGCTAAGATATGCCTTCCGATTGACCATGTGTTGAGCAATCTTCTCTTTATAGTTGAGTAGTTCTTTTCGGAGCTTCAACTCGTTGAACCCTCGAGGATCCAGCCACTTAATGAGTTCGTCGACGTGTTCCGGTTCGCAGATGTAGCCCCACTGGTGCGCGTTGTAGACGCTGGTCTTACCCTCCTCCATTGCCTTCCGCTCCGGGACCGTCATGTGAAATTTCTCCTTGTACTCGTCCTGCAGCTCCGGGCCAATATCGATATAGCCTTCACGCTCCAGCTCGTCCGGCCCTTGCACCCAAATGCATCCATTTGCATATTCTGCAGAAGCCGTCGAGCTGTTGGGGAGCCCACCGTAGGGCATGCCATTTCGCTCAAACCAGTAGTAGCGATTCCAGAACCGGTCCTTTCCCAGCACTCGAGTTCGAGGACAGTCTGCCTCTCGTAGGTCGTTATCGAGAATGGCTATCTCCTCTTCGCACTTCTTGACGATATCGTCCTTCTTCTGGATGTCCTTGAGCACCTTGATCAATTGCTTTGACTGGGCCGGCGCCTTAACCGTGACCTTGTCCGCCTTTGCCTTATCAGCCTTTGCCTTCTCTTTTCGCGCCTGCTCCTCTTCGCGCTTCCGTTGCTTGTCCGTTAGCGGACGTCGGCGCTTTTTCCGTGGCGGGCCATCTTCTTCTGTCTCCTCACCGTCCTCCTCTCTGGAGATGTGTGACTCGTCCGCATCTGTCATCTTCACGTCGTCCTCAGCCTTGACTGATTTTGGTGGTGTTGCAGGGGCAGCAATTTCGGGCAAGAAGAGCTTCCGCTGGTCATGGAGTTGTCGAAGATCCTCGATCCTGTCATTCGTCAGTAGGAGCATCTTACAAACAGGTCTGAAAACACCTACGCTTGTTTTCGCTGTCGCTGCCAGTCGATTTTTTCCTTGCGATACTTGGTCATCGTTTCACTACATTCCTCCATGTAGCCCCTCATAGCCTTCGTTTCCGTCGTCAACATGCAGATGATTTGAAGAGCCTTGACCCGGCTGTTAACATCCATCTCGGCATAACGCTGTCGAACAGTATCTTGCGTCGGATCCACTTGTGGCGGTACAAGCTCGTACAAGAGTTCTTCACATGCTTCTTGCTGGTTCTCGTTCTTCGACAACTGATGCAATAATCCGACGAGAATCCGTTCCCAGCCTCCGTTGGCGAAGTCGCGTTTTCGGAGATGGTCAATCCAGTCATAATCCACAAGAAGCTCTTCTGCACGGTGCTTCGTCTCCGCTTCGGCAGCCTCGCTCTCCAGCTCTGCAGCTGCGGCCTCGGCTGCTAACCTTTCGGCTTCTGCCTTCGCCAGGCTACTTCTCGTTGCTCGTCCTGACGGCTTTGGTTCCGGCTCGGGTGTCGGTAGCGCAGTAACATCTTCGTCTTCATCATCTTCTTCTTCACTTTCCTCCTCCTCCTCTACTTCTGGTAAGGTGATGCGCACCTTACCACCGTCGGCCTCTGAGTCGACTAAAATCTTGAGGACGGAGCAGTGAATTTCGTCAAACAGTTGAACAGGTACTTGCTCCGACGTGACGCACATTGTCTCAACAAAGTCGTCAAAGGTAAATGAGTCCAACTGGAAGATCTCGCAGTAGACGTTAAGAGCGTCCCACGTTTCCAGCAAGGGGCCGACGGAGCCCATTTCGATATCGTCGTGAAGCAACCCTCGATCTTCAACCTGCACCGGTGGATTCTTGCAGAGATACTTCAAAGGTGGCCGGGTCCGGTCTTCTCTTGGCGCCAATTGTAGATCTTCGATAGGATATTTGGGAGGTGGAGGCGGCGGTGGCGGAGGTGAAGGTTCTGGCGGAAAAGAAGGTTGGTCATAATGTCCTGGAGGGTAAGTAAAAGGGTTTGTGCCATGGCCGTGCACATTCAGAGGCCACTTAAGGTTCTTGGATTGCCCAGCATTAGGTTTCCCTTTGCCCTTGGGTGCAGGCTTCAGTTCCGGTAACCTGACGGGCCCAGAATGCATCCCACCATCATGTCCATTGGTCTCATGTGGTAGAATCGACCTCTTCTGAGCTTGCATTTGCTTGCGCTCCATGACCTTGGTATCATGCCGAAGATGCGGCGGCACCCGTGTGTCGATGTGATAGTGCCCGGCATAGTCGTGCTTTACCAGCCACGGGGCTCCATTCCATGCTTCTCTTATAACGGTCTTCTTAATGAACGACCTGAGCATGGCTTTGGTGAAGATTCCGCGGTCTCGACAGATGTGCTCGTCTGTCACGATCGTGTCCTTCCCTGAGTCCTTTAGGTCGACATGATATCGGGTGGTCGGTAGGGACTGGGTGCCGTCTGGGAGTGCTCGGGGGCCGAATGTGGTCTTGTCGCGGACCAAACCATGAACCCTGTCACCGCCATCTACCGTGACCGTCACCTCCTCCCCAGGGTAGTAGTCATGCTTGAACTCTTCGTAGATCATGTCGACAAGGTTATCGAGTCGCGAGATGGTCTGGAATTGGACCTTCCGCAGTATAGGGCCCTTGAGAGCTTCTGGGAAAGATGCCTCAACCTCCTGACCCCCCGTAAGCTGCCGACGATGGTGAGTCTGGTTACTCGGGGCAAGTGGCGGCTGACAAACCTCGCTTTTGAAAGCTTCAAAAAATGTCAGGCCGGAGTGTCCTGTGATTTGGTCGTTGAAGCGACGCTGTTGCGAATAGTGAGCTGGGGGCATCCTGGCGCAAGATGCTTGCCGGTCGTAAACCTACCTGGCGATAGAATTCCATGCTGAAGGATGTGTCAGTTGAAGAATTCATGACTAGGATTTGAGAGCGTACATACCGAGCTAAATATTCCTCATACGAAGTAAAGACCTCGCCCGTTTGGGGAATATGCCATACCTTGATCACGAATCAGTCTTGGCTCAGTTTTCCAATTCATGCGACGGTCCGGCGTACTTCGGTATTGTCATCCTCAATGGCGGATGGGGCAACGAATTGCACCGGTTTGCGTTTGAATAGGACCTGTAAACGTCTCAGGCTCTGCGCAGCCACCAGTGATTCACTCCGGAAGGGCGGTACCATGGTTCAAGGTATGGGCGCAAACGTAGAACTCGGCGGCTCAATACGTCTGCAAGCCGAGGAAGGGACCTCTTTCTCCCGACTAGCAGGAATATTGTAGATGGTTGCAGTGCCGAAGTAGCATGTAAACGATGAGGGCGACGCGCTGTGCTGCTGGCGGATTGGGACCGAAGACCGGAGCGGGCGCGCAATCGGGGGCGTCGCGGGTTGGCAGCGTCGGAGCTGACTTACACGGACGGATCGAGGCTGCGGAGGGCGATCTGTGGGGGGGGGAGATACAAGCAAGTACACGACAGCAGTAGTAGAAGTAAGGGCGCGTCGACAAGCAGCGGGCGCAAGCGGTTGTTGTCGTGATGATGATGGAGGAGGAGAAAAGAAACCGCTGACGCGACGGGAGTGACGGGGGGGAGGAGCAACGGGTAGAAAAGATGAGCGAGGGTGGTGCGTGGAGAGCCAGTGGGAGCCAGTGGGAGCCAGTGGTAGAAAAAAACCGGGGATCGATGGTCCCTTGTTCATTAGGAGCCTTGTCACTTGTTTCCTAGCTCCAGGCCTCCCCGTTCGCCGGTACACGCGTAGCCACGGTGAACGCGGTGCCGCCAGAGGTACTGCTGAGGTGCGTTAACCGTCTGCGAAAGCCCAGGTACTTGAGGTGCACTGGCTGTCAGGTACCGCCGCTGGACAATTCCAGGGCCCAGGGGGACCGTCCAGAGGACCGGGCCAGCCATGGAGCCAGGAGCCTATTATGAAGGGCCAAGACTCCAAGAGGGCCCAGCGGGCAGCCGCCGTGTCGCTCGCTTGTCCCTAGCGTCGCTGGGCCCGGCCGGCACCACGCCTCGATCCCCCGGGCCCTCCCAGCCTGGAGCCTCAGCACCACTCCTCCACCACTCCTCCACCCGCGCGACCCTCCTGACGACCAACAATACCGTGCAGCTGCTTCGTTCACCCGCATTCTTGGGCTCATTCTGTTCGCATTCGAACGGCGAATCTATTGTGACTTGAAGGGACTTTGTATCTTTACTTGTCGCTTAGATATCCAATAAAAATGCCAGCCATCCAATCCCCGTCCTTCAGGAGTGCCGCTGGCCCAGCTTGCCTCCTCCGAGCCTGCATCCATGGACAAAAGTCGCAGCCCACCATGGCGGCCGGAGCACTGATAACTCTGCCAGCTTGGATCTCATAATTCATTCCAATTCTCAACGGCATTGAATTGAAGATAGAATTTGTCTAGTCCTCAAAAGTCTATAGTATCAATCATCGAGGGGTTTGCAAATATCAATTCACCGCGTGCTCTCAACCACCACGTGGAAACCAGGCTTGCAACCACGAATATATTCGCCATCTACTTATATGGTTTGAAGTAACACGCTGCACACAATCTAGAACACCTTTTCAAAGTCGGGCTTTGTCCTAATGAACAATTCGCTCCTCAGAGGAGGGGCCTGCAAGGTGCATCCGTTTGAGGTTGCTAGACCCAAAAACGAGCTTCAGCCTTGCGTCTCACGTGTAAGGTAAGTTCTCCACACCCCCGTACTAGGGCCCGTCTCGGCTTAATCAGCAAGCAAGGGAAAACCACCTCACGAATGAGAGGACAGGACATGAGTTAGGCAAGGCTCAAACGAGAGAACAAAGGCTCTGTAACAACAATCGTTCTATTTTGGGTATTGCTAAATGCCATAGTCCATGTCTCGCGACCCAATGCCATATTATGCAGTGAAGTACACAACCATGTATCCCACCCAGCTCCCGACGACCCCTATCGCCGAGTACGAGCTGGTAAACATCAAGGGGATGAACTCGTAGCTTTTGCCAAAGATAACCTGGTGTAAAAGCGAGCAATACACAATGAGCGGTATGCTCACTGCGATGTATACGGTACTGAACCGGTCCAGCAGGAAGAACCTTGGCTTGTTCGACGCCGGCGCGAGACGGTCAAAAGCCATCAGAAAGAGCACCAGCCAGAGAACCGTGTACGCAGTCTTGATTGGGAACTCGGCCGGGGTAAAGAGGAGGGGAAACAGTGAGACGTGTCCCGCAACAGCCAACGGCCGGAAAGCCCCGAGATGTCGTCTGTCTCTCAGTGCGATCAGGCTGAAGGGTATCAAGACCAGGAGGATGGCCTTTTCATGGACATGCCATCCGAATAAGAATGAAGCATAGCCGCACAGCGTGACCGCACCG
>JAANBC010000665.1:0-13887 GCA_014621405.1 Stylonectria norvegica | reverse complement strand
TGAAGCCCTCGACGGCGCGCTGCGAGGTGAAGATCAGGCCGCCGTAGGAGTGGTCTGGGCCGCTCCCGATCTTGCGCTGCCGGAGCAGTTGCCGGACGCTGGTCATGCCGTGGTCGTCGAAGCGGTGCAGGAGCACGGGGACGAAGCGCGGGGCGAAGGCCAAGCCATCGTGAGGTGCAGAGAAGAGATCCTCGTACGAATCACCGGGGCTTGACCTGGTCTTGAGGAGGAGGACGGGGACGAGAGTTGTGAGCGTCGTCGCTGTCGTCGTCGTGGCCGTAGTGTTATTCGGCGCGATCGTCGCTGTCGCCGCTAACGTCTTCGTCTCAGTCGTCTTTGCCGGGTCAGTCAATTGCGCAGAAACCATGGCGAATTACGCCACAAGCCATCAGCGCGTGGCTCGGGAAGCGGGCTTGTTGGGCCTGGAGAGGGGGTTGGGTTGAAGGGGTGTTCGTGGATTGTGGTAGATGATGGGTCTACTTTTTGATAGACGGATCATCGCCAGATGACAACACGCCGCAGGACTGTGGCGCTCTTTTTTTTTTGCTAAGGTTCCTTTGCTCTAGAGATGGGAATGGCGTCACAGTTAAACGGGAACAGGGATGCTGGACGTTATCGATAACGGAGGTCGGAGGCATCGGAGGGGCAGGGGGAGCTTTTACCTTATTCTGCATGGAAGATTGGAAGTTGAGGCTTGATTCTTCGGTTCCATTGAGGCTTGACTCTTGAGCCCTTGTTTTCCAGGTTCATGAAGTTCCCGTCTTATTGGGATTGGCCAAACTCCAACTCTTAAAACAGATCTACGTCCGCCGGCTGTCGCGAGCGAAGCTGACAAATTATTCCTCACACCTCGCAAGGCTTAAAGACGCATTGTTTGCTCAGCTTCTATCCTTCCAAGTCTTTTGCTGCTACGCTCTCTATCGCGCCCTCTTCCCTCGTTGATCTCGTAACTCGTTCCCTCATCGGTCCTTAGCTCTCGGTCCTCGGATCCTTCGATTCCACCTCTCGGTCCCACGATCCCTCCCTAACTTCTCCCTCCGTCGGTGAGCTACGGCAAGTGGCGCCATGGCCGACGACTCCAGCGATCAACCCACAGGTGGTGCCGCCACTGCCCCTGCGTCTGCTGCTACTCCCGCCCCTGTGCCGGGAGGCTCAGCAGAGCCGCCTAAGAAGATTCCCAGGGGAGTGGTGCTGGGCCCGGATGGGAAGCCGTGAGTCAACGACGCCGCCCGTACTCGATAGAGGAGGGCCCTTTTGGATGGAGTTCCCTCCGATCCAAAGGGCCCCGTCTGTGATTTCTGGTATCTGCATCGTATGGCTAACATGTGCCGCTTGCGGGCGCTCTCTAGTTGTCGCAACTGCACGTCCTTTGCCGCATGGGCCGCCCAGACCAAGTCGACCATCAAGGACGACGCGGCGCGAGCCACACCGAAGACGATGCAGCCGCCCGACGATTGCCCTCCGGACGTCGAGGCGCTGGGCCGGAGCACCTGGACGTTGCTGCACTCCATCGCCGCCACATATCCCGAGACACCATCACGCGGGCAGCAGTCAGACCTGCTGAGCTTCGTCGGGCTGTTCTCCAAACTGTACCCATGCTGGGTATGCGCCGAGGACTTCCAGGGTTACATGCGCAAGGACACGCCCAAGGTGGCCAGCCGCGATGACTTTGGCAAGTGGCTGTGCGGGGCCCACAACGACGTCAATCGTAAGCTGGGCAAGCCCGAATTTGATTGCTCTCGGTGGCAGGAGAGATGGCGGACCGGCTGGAAGGACGGCCGGTGCGATTGATGCCATGGCCCATGGATGGGATGGGATCGGGCAGGACTGGACGGTCCGGTCTGGATATGACACCCATCACCCGAGCGTGAGAATGGCGAGACACGACAGGCAGGAGAGTGCGAAACACACGTGGAAACCCTGGGCTATCAAAGATGGCTCTGACTCCAAGTATGGCTGGCTTCGGTACCCGGGTAGGACGACTTAAGTAAGGTACCCAAGTATGTATCTGCCTGTGTTTGCCATGTCTCAAGGTTTGTCTGTTTATCCCAGGGTCTAGTCCCGAGGGGCCGGGTCATGTAATAGGAGTGTACAGAAATAGGCATGTCGGTTAGTAGAGGGGCGTTTTGTAAAACATGTACAGTAGAAAGATTAGACTAGAAGCTATCTGCCTTGGGCCATGGAAGCATGGATCTAGCGTCGGAGTACAGCACGGCAAGGCGAGGCAGGGCATGGATGGTATTATCAAGGTGGTAAGGAGGTAAGGAGGTAAGGTTGCAGATGGTACTGTAAGGTATGTTGACAACCTACATGTATCAGGGATGCATGGTGTCGGCAAGGCAACATGTCGGCAAGGCATTGTGTCGACCAGGCATTGTGTGGCGTGAACCAGATGCCGTTATACAGCCACATCCCAAGTGACAATACCGACGCCCAACAAGGTAGATAGCTGGGAGATCTCCTCTCATACATTTCATCACGGCTGTAGATGAATCCAATAACAATTATTTGTATTCGTACAGTATATAAAAGCACCAGGAAGACGAAGCATTGTCCACGTATGGATACTGCCATCGGTACTGTGCAGCCAGGATACGAGGGATCATCTCGTCTTGAATGCAGCAGCTACACGTTACGAGAGGTACGAGATGGAAGTATTTTTCGCACAACCTTGTCAGACAAGCTGCCAGGCAAGCCAGCCAACAAGCCAGCCCTGCCGATGGTCCCAACGGGTTCGGACCAAATCTGACGTTTGGGTCCCGGCGCGATAAGGATGATCTGATGGACAACACGGGCAACTACCGGGCCGTCTATTGCAAGGTGCAGCAAACAGCAAGCAGCAAGCAGCTACGTATCACGAATGCATGGATAAATGGATACATGGATGAATGGGTGGGTGGCTTGACCGTTGGGACCGTTTGACACATCTTCACCTTACTTTCACCTTACCTTACCCTTTTGCCCCTGGGACAGGGGCGCCGAGAATACCCTAGCAGTTGCAGGGTACAGTTTTTTCTTTCATCATGGAACCGTTTCAATGTCCGATATCCAACATTCCATTGTCGGTCAACGTTTAACGTCCAACGTTCGGACAATTGCGAGTACCGCAAGATTACGAGCCTCGTTTTGGCGGTTAAGGAAAGGAGTACTGCTCTAAAAGGGGAGCAGTATCAGTAACAGCGAGGTCGGAACGATCTGACACGTCGTCATAGTTGATTGTTGTTTGTTGACGGTACTGAATACTAAGTACTCTACCTATGCATGGATGAATCTCGTATGAATGGATGAAAGCAATACCTTTTATGATATTATCCCACAAATCCATCCAAAGGCTTCAAGTCAACTACGAGAAACCTGATATGATTATGGCGAGAAAACCCAACGTAAACGGAGAGCACAGTAGGGGCTTGGTTGGTTCGGCGCGGCGCTCGGCGACACGCCGGCGAAGCCGGAAGTACCCAGTTCTAAGGTAGGTGAGATAAGTTTGCAAGTTCCCGTTGGTAGGGCGAGGCCGCGAGGTGAGGCAACTTCTTCCAGGGCTCTAGGGGCTCTCGGGGGCCATTGAACTTCAATGGAGCCCGGCGAAAGTAGGAAAACAGAAGCATTATGCCATTGATTGCCTTTGCTTTCCTCGTCTTGCCGAGTTGACGAATGTGCTGTTGTTGATAATGGATCCATCATCATCCATGAATGGAATATGGAACCATCATCTACGGCCCGCCGCCGGCGACAATAAAGCGCACTAGCAGCGGTTAGCGGTCGTTCGTTTGCAGGTTTGCAGTTTTGCAGGGGGCAAAATAGAATCTGCCAGTGCCACGAACCTTGGATCGGATGATATGATGATGGCCCACGCATCCATATCCCACGCCGCATGGAAGAGCCGCCGCCCGCCCGCCGTGGCTGGTGCATCCAGCATTACATCACCGGTACCCGTCAACTACTGCGCCAAGCAAAGCATTTGCGAGTATTTTGACAGTCGTGCTGAGGTATCAATCATAGCACCACTACCAGACGGACGACTCTTCACCTCCACGGCTCCTCCTCTGCGGACACACCCGGAACGGAGAGAAGAGGAGAGGAGAGGAATCAGAGAAACGGTGACGAGATTGCTACACACTGTACTGTAGCTCCCTCCCAGGGCTCCAGCTGTCTACTTCGTACTGTCGATGACAATCCATCCCATTGGACCCTGGGCCCTGGGCCCCAAGTACCGTGATGTTGCATCTGGCGCTCCCATCAATGGATCCATGAATCTCCGAAATGCGCTCGACCTCTTCCCACCCAATCTGACACCCACCGTTGGAACAACAAGCAGTTGCTGTTTATAAACCTCGCCTCCTCGTCCGCTCTTGTCCGTTTTGTCTCTCCTGCATTCCAATTCCATCTGGATATAACTCATCATCAAGAGCCTCGAGCTTCTACAAACACCAATCCTCAACATTCCTACCTACTACTACTAGTAGCTACTTGCCCCTCCTCCTACTTATCCTCATCCTCCTCCTCCTCCGTCATACCTAATTCTTTATATCCATCTCCTTCAACTCACTCACCCTCCTCAATAATCCAGCCAACAACTACACCAGAACAAACCCACACACACACCAATCTTCATCATGTCAATGGCAACGTCAAAGGCGAGCTCTCCGCGCATGCCGCTCGAGAAGCCCGTCGATGTGGCCGAGTACCTCTTCAAGCGACTCCATGAGATGGGCCTGCGATCCGTTCACGGCGTGCCAGGCGACTACAACCTCGTTGCCCTCGACTATCTCCCATACTGTGGCCTGAAGTGGGTTGGCAGCGTCAACGAGCTCAATGCTGGTGAGTGCCTTTTGGGCCTTTTTCTTTTCCAGTTCCAATGATGCCATCATGACTTGATCAACCCCGCGTTATCTCGCATTACCCTTCCTAAGTACTTTTTGGCATTTGATCAACCCCGCTATTCATATCCATTTCCATATCCATATCTATTTTCACCATCTCATGTATGAAATATTCATATCTCGTTCTTCCACACCAACCTCACAATCACTCACTCACCACGCCATCACTTCATATTATATACTGTTAATTCATACATCGTCATTTTATACACACACTAACCCATTCATTCAGCTTACGCCGCCGACGGTTACGCCCGTGTCTCCAAAATCGCCGCTCTCATCACCACCTTTGGTGTTGGTGAGCTCTCGGCCATCAACGGTGTCGCTGGTTCCTTTTCTGAGCATATCCCCGTCGTCCACATTGTCGGCTGCCCGTCAACAGTCTCTCAGCGAGATGGCCTGCTGCTCCACCACACCCTGGGCAACGGCGACTTTAACGTCTTTGCCAACATGAGCGCCCCCATCTCATGCGAGGTCGCCAAGCTCAACAACCCTTCCGAGATCGCAGAACAGATTGATCATGCCCTGCAGACTTGCTGGCTCAAGTCGCGCCCCATCTACATCATGCTCCCCACCGACATGGTCCAGGCCAAGGTCGAGGGTTCCAGGCTCGACGCTCCCATTGACCTGTCCGAGCCCAAGAACGATCCCGAGGAGGAGGACTTCGTTGTCGACGAGATCCTCAAGCTGCTCGCCGCCGCCAAGAACCCCGTCATCCTCGTCGACTCATGTGCCATCCGCCACCGAGTTGTCGACGAAGTCCACGAGCTTATCGACAAGACCGACCTCCCCGTCTTTGTCACCCCCATGGGCAAGGGCGCCATCAACGAAGACCACCCCAACTACGGCGGTGTCTTTGCTGGTGATGGCTCTCACCCCGCTCAGGTCAAGGACATTATCGAGTCGTCCGATCTGATTTTGACCATTGGTGCTCTCAAGGTATGTCTGGAACTCTCTTGACTTCTCCTCGCTATACACACATACTGACATGTCCACCAGAGCGACTTCAACACCGCTGGCTTCTCGTACAGGACCTCTCAACTAAACACCATCGACTTCCACAGCGATCACTGCATCGTCCGCTACTCCAAGTACCCTGGCGTTAGCATGAGAGGTGTGTTGCGCAAGCTCATCGACAAGGTCGACCCCGAAACCATTTCCAAGCAGAGAATTCCCGTCGTCGAGAACGAGGTCACCGAGAACGAGGATGACTCACAAGTCATCACCCAGGCTTGGTTCTGGCCCCGTGTCGGAGAGTTCCTCCAGGAGAAAGATGTAATCATCACCGAGACCGGAACCTCCAACTTTGGCATTTGGGACACCAAGTTCCCCGCCAACGTGACCGCACTCAGCCAGGTCCTCTGGGGCAGCATCGGCTGGTCCGTTGGTGCTTGCCAGGGAGCCGCTCTTGCAGCAAAGGATGCTGGCAACGGCCGTCGTACAATCCTGTTTGTCGGTGATGGATCTTTCCAGCTCACCGCTCAAGAGTTGAGCACCATGGTCCGCCACAACCTTAAGCCCATCATGTAAGCCACCGTGACACGCAGCCACCTAGATGAAATGTACTGACTCAAACAGCTTCCTCATCTGCAACGATGGTTTCACGATTGAGCGATTCATTCACGGAATGGACGCCGAGTACAACGATATCAACACCTGGAAGAACAAGGAACTCGTAAACGTATTCGGTGGCGAGAAGACCTCCAAGACCTACACAATCAACACCAAGGACGAGCTCAACGAGCTCTTGGCAGACGAAACTTTCAAGGCTGCCGACCAACTTCAATTCGTGGAGCTCTACATGCCCAAGGAGGATGCTCCTCGCGCACTGGTCCTGACGGCCGAGGCTAGCGCCAGGAATAACGCCAGGCTCGAATAAATGTTTTTCAAAGGCGGAAAAAGGCGACTGAGGCTCCTGGTGAACTTCTAGACTCGAGAATCGAGCAGACTTACCCAGGTGGTTGTCTCACTAAGTTAAGGGTTACATAGACTGGTTGGGAAAGATGCATTCTACTAATGGAGGGGTTGGCGCTTGTTATTTCATAGCATTTACCTGATTGAAAATTTAAGCACGTATTTCGGCTACTACAGTTTACCGTCTAACCTTCATTGAAATTGGATGAATGTTCAATTCCTTCTCTGACATTGCCGAATGACGACGCCCCTGAGAGTTCAAGGTTTGGCAAGAACCTGGCATTGGACCCACGTGATGAGCAGCATGTCTGGAAAATTCCAAGCACCGCCAGATCCACAGGACTAACATCACTCACTCAGTCAATTCAATTCTTTCACCGCAAGTCAATCCCAGCCTCCCAGCTCTTTGTAAAGCGAAATTTTCCTCAGCTTTTGCCTTCACTATGGGCGAACAGCCAACCAAGCGAAAGCAGGGGCCCGGGGCTTCTCGCGGAGATCGTGGAGTCAAGAAGAGCAAGGTACGCAGGACTCGCATCATGGGCTTGTCACCCGTCTTATTTTTTTTACCCGGCTTCATCTCGCATCATCTGGCATCATTCAGTATTCTCGCGCTTCGTCACTAAACTTCTCCTGGAGGGGTGTGATGTGGTGTGTGTGCAGATACACGCTCAGCAGCAAGATTGGAGACACGAGACACGAAAGCCAGACCGTTACTTTGTGGCACCTGCTAATTCTGCGGGCATAGGGTGGTAGTGGTGGCAAATGGCAGACGCCACACTTGAAAGCAAGGCAGGCTGAGAGGGTTGAGATGGGCACCAAGATGGATATCAACGACGCCGGTATCTGGGTGACATACGCCAGGGGCATGAGAAGCAAAGCCTTGCGGGAGTTCAGGGACCTTTGCAACGCGGTAGGTGGCCCTAACGCACGCACGGCCAACATGTTGTCGCATTACGACTAACCTAGCACATGCAGTACGGTGAGTCGCTATTTGGTGTGAAGGCGCCTAATGCCGAGGACGACGAGCCCAAGGATGGCGAGGAAGATGAAGACATTGAGGCCTCCATTGCGAAAGAGTTGGAGAAGATGAAGGCTTCGAAGAAACCCACTTCGAGACAGGTATTTACTCCTGTTATGACGGGACTAGAGTGCCTCTTCTTTATGAAGACGATGGAGCCTGTGGAACCTTTAAGACTCATTCGCCAGATCTGCGAAGACGCCAAAGCCTGCCCTGACCCGATGGAGAGAAAGACCAAGTACATCAACCGCTTGACGCCGGTCCTTGATACCGACAAGGCAACCGAGACCGGTATCGATCGGGTGGCTCGCAGAGTCATGGGATCATATTTCGAGTTGAAAAGCCCGTCCGGCGATAACTCTGAAAATGCGGTAGAGCCTCAGGCGGCCGACGGGGATACGGCCCCAGCATGCACTGTGAGTCTCTTGGGTCTAGGACGGCATTGCACAAAGCACTAATCAACCTTGGTTTCCAGTACGCCATAAGGCACAACATCAGGAACCACACCATTTTCAAGTCTGATTTTGTCATCAAGATGATTGCTGGTCTAGTAAGCCCGAAACACAAGGTCAACCTGGGCAAACCGGACAAGGTCGTGTTGGTTGAGATATACCAGGTAGGTGACCTTCGTCTGCGCCAACCTATCCCCGCTTGCAGAACTGACTAGTGCAGAATCACTGCGGGATTTCGGTTGTCGATGGCAAGGAATGGGAGGAACTCAAGCGGTACAATATGAACGAGCTGTACAAGTTGGGTACAGACGAGAAGAAGACGGAGACGGAGACGTGCACTTCAACCGAGGAAGCCCCCGCGTCGACGCAAAAGGTCGCCTTAGACCAAGTCGAAGTGCTACCCAAAGACGCAGGCGAATTGCAATAGTGGTCTCTTCTACCGAGCGGAGTACGACAAGCGAACTATATTTAACATAACCGAGTCATTTCCTCACATCTTCTCCAGCTAGTTCGCGTCACATAACGGTGGACTCCTAGAGAGACGCGTACGTAGTCGAAAGTGGTCGGTTGGTTGACAGGAAAAGCCACGACGTCTGCATTCGAGTCGGGTTATTGGTGATGGATGAGCAGGGACTTCCCAAGGAAGCAAGGATAACGTGGTCACACACGGAAAGCAGCATGGTTGGGAAATGCACGGGTTGAAATCTGGCAGCGACTCGGTTGACGGTCCACTGGCTCGGCTCTTTACGACATATGACGCTAGTTGGCGAGAGGTTCTACCTTGACACGTCCGAATCGAAGATACATCTGCACACTAGTGTTGATTTTCACATCCAGACGCAATCCGAAAAGACATCTCGCGATTTGCCTCACAGCATCCAGTGACCTACTCAAGACGTACCTTGATGGAGTCACGACGTTCAAACTCCACGACTCGGACGGGTGGCCGCTGAGGGTACGCGACTAAAAAGACACCAATGCCACCTCGACGCGAAGTTACGTTGGTCCCAATGCCAATGCCAATTCCACTCACACGCACTCTGACACCAATAAGCGGTGCCGTGATCCGTCTTTGGAAATATTCATTACGGAAACCTCCACTCCAACAAGCTTCAAGAGTGGGAGGGAGCCACGAAGCTACCGAATACAAACATACTGTACGGATACCCAAGCCAAGCAACAAGATGGAGGACGTGCATGGTCTAAAAGAGAAGAGGTCCATCACGAGGGTCCCGGTGACGGATCCCTCCCTGCTCAGACTCTCATCAGAGGATGTTCTATTCTTCGTCATTGAGGCCCTCCCATCGGAGTCCGGGGTCCCAATGGACATCAACAACATCCCTGTTCGCACGACGGCACCCACCGCACAGTGGCCTAGGCTCGGCATCCCCTCGGACAGAATAGCTACGGCAAGGACTTGGTTGGTGATGGATTCGAGGTCGAGTCCGACATGATACTCTGGTATTCGTACATGTATTCTGTATTGATATTCATGGATCCGTTCATGTTGGATGCATGGATTGTGTCAACTGTCAACCCTGCCACGGCCCACGGGCCACGGGCCACGGACCATGGCCCCACGATGTGGCATCCACATTTCCAGGGAACGACAGGGAATGGAAGACAGGGAAGAAGCTCAAGCTGCGCTCCCAAGCCGCGCTCTCAAGCCTCAGGGTCTGCGGAATGCTAGCTCATGCTAGCACCCTTGCTCGCTTGTGCCGGCCAATCATGAAATTCCCGACTCGCTTCTGGATGCAGCCATTATCATCATCAGTCGACGACGTCGGCTTCAGTGGCTCGGGGGCTGGACGGAGCTGGACCTTTGATTGACCAATGTCGACGACGCAGCGTTCCCAGTCTGGGCTGGCTTGAAGTACCGTACGAATGGTACATGTACTACTAATAGTAGTATGTAGGGGTGCTATGGTACTTGTGTACTGCGTGTGGTCTTGGGGTCTTGGACTTGGTCTTGGTCTTGGCCTTGGGGGTCTTGCTTCGGCCGTGCTGTATTCGTACATGCTGCGGGAACGATGGATTCCATTCCCAGTCCGACAAGCAGCAGGCATCAAGCAACAAGCATCAAGCATCAAGCATCAAGCATCAAGCATCAAGCATCAAGCATCAAGCATCAAGCATCAAGCATCAAGCATCAAGCATCAAGCATCAAGCATCAAGCATCAAGCATCAAGCATCAATCAGCAAGCAACAACCAAAGGCCAGCGTCGTTCGTTCGTTCGTTCGTTCGTTCGTTCGTTCGCTTGCGTCGCTTCGCGGCGACCAATAGTGGCCGCCTTGCGGCCCGTGTCTCACATTCTGGATCCGTCATCCAGGCTCTTGGGCTATTTTGCGGGACTATATGCGGCTGTTGGGTCGACCGTCGGTCTACACTTTTGAAGGTCTCGCTTTTTGCTGTCGGGACTGTCGATTGTGGAACCGAAGCTTCTCAAACGCAGACCGCAGACATCTGATAGAGTAGAGCTGAGAGGAAAGAGAGAGAGAGAGAGAGAAAGATTGACAGACAGGGAGAGAGGGAGAGGGAAAGAAAGAGAAAGAGAAGGAGAGAGAGAGACAGGGAGAGACTTCGATTCATTCTCATGCACGGCGTCTGACTCGCTTCTCTCGCTTCTCTCGCCTCTCATGTCTCCAATCTCTCATCTCTTGCTCACCCTCTTTTCTCCATGTTTCCTGGTCAGCGTCGTCTCCGCGTCAACTCCGCATCGTCTATGCCTCCCGCTACTAGCCTCTCCTACTAGCATGTACGAAGTACCTACCTTACATACTACTTACATGTAGTAGCCTATAAGTTATCCAGTCCAAGGTCGGGGCCAGTCCGGTCCGGTCCATCCAGTCCAGCCCTGCCCTGCCCTTCTCTCGGTCTTGGCCGTCTTGGCCCATCTTGGCTGCCTTCCATGTTGGACACTATTCCCGAAGATGACTATAACGTCGATACCCTGCTCGTCTCATCTTTCTCGGAAGCTGGAGTGGGAGCGTCTTTCGCTTCTGGAACTGGAACTTGCCTTCCATTCCGCTCGCTCCACCAAGAGAGTGTGGCATCGCTCGCTTCCCTCTTCCTCTGGACGTCTCCTGTATGGGTGAGGACTCGAGCGAGGGCGGAGCGTCATCCATCCATAATACCACCCCTGCCTGCAGTACAAATGCCCGGGCCCTGCCCTGTCCATCGTCTGCCGTCTGGGATGTGTGTATTCGTAGTATTGGATGAGTTGTTCGTCTTGCTCGTTTCCGTCTCCGTCTCCGTCGCCATCTCTGTCCAATCTACGAATACGCTCCCACTTCTTTTCTCGCTCTTAAAATCCACAGCTCCAGTCCTCCGCATCATGGCGCGTGTCTAGTGGTAGTCAAGTCGTCTGGTGTTGGAAACTAGGGTCCAGCAACGTGGCGACGCTGGGCTTGCGGGAGCTATATTTCCCCTTTGGCCCACCACCAACACATTACCACTAGTCCAACCTTAACGACCATCTCTCTCATCTTCTATTTCCTTTTGCGTTTGCTAGCATCTCGTGCTCCCCAACGGCATGTCACTTGGGTAATTACTCGGCATAACCACCAGGCATGTCACTGGGTACTCGGCATAACCACCAGGCCTGCTCATGCTCAAACGCTGCTGCGCCGGTACTATCAATTTCCAGATCCCAGGTATATACGCATCCCATGTCATGCAAGAGCACCCAACAACACACCGTCACCATCAAAGCCTCTTCATGACAGCTGCTCCTTTGAGTCCTTGGACCAGGCGAACGTCGCCCGTCGTCCCTTTGGTCGCTCCTTTAGTCGTCCCTTCACCACACATCACAGCGCCATCAGAACCAGATACTTGGCTTCACTCTAGTCCACTCTACAGATATACACTCTACGAAGAATACAGATCCGGATCCCTTGATATCACCACCACCACCGATATATCATACCACCACATATGGCTCTACCACCGTCCTACCGCTGTACCGTCCGGGACCACCGCTGTCCTGCCATCTCGTCCCCGTACGCTGTGGTGCAAAGCTGCAACCACGCACACGACAAGAGCACACGTTCGGCCCGACCCCTTTTCACTGTCACTGCCACTGCCACTGTCCCATCTTCCACCGCCTCCATGTCCATAGACACCGTCGTGCCGCCCGACAAGGCTATCCGCTCGCTCCTCAGCTGTGTCAGCCCCAATGTGGCCGTTCAAGAGCTTGAGGCGGTCCCGTCCGCTCGGCTCCAGCTTCTCTATCATGTCAAAGTCTCTGAGGGCCCCAGCCTCCTTCTGGCCCTTCCGCCCCCTGCAGCTATGCGATTGCTGCGCTCCGAGCAATCATCCATCGCCGCTGAAGCTGCCGTGTTGAAGTGGTTGTCGGGTCTGGCCCCAGTCTTGGAGCATCGGACCCTCACTTGTTCCCAAGAAGTTCGGCCTTGTGGATCTCGGGAGGTGGGCATGAACATGGGCATGGGCGGAAAGATGGTAGCCAAGGGGGGCTCGCCGGGTGGTACCCATCAGACGACGTCTAACTCTACTTCACTGTCCAAGTATCTACCAGTCCTTGTCAGGCACGGATCCATTGATGGCAGCCTCGCCATGGAATATAATCTCAGTCGCCCACCACGCGGAGTGGCCGTATCGGTTCTTTCATGGCCTCTCACCAATCGAGAAAGGCAAGCCGTTGATTTTCAAAGTGGTCAGTTGCTCCGTCAGATATCAACACACGTCTCACCAAATCGGAGGTTCGGCAGCGCTATCGATATCCTTGCAGCGCCGCCATCGGTCGCCCAGTTACGACGTCATGAGCGCGGCTTACAAGTCACAACCGCAGCAGATTCGTGGTCGGTGGCCTTTCATGCTTTGTTGGAGTCAACTCTTCGCGATGCCGAGGATGTGGCCGTTATGATCGGTTATGACGCCATCAGACGGCACTTTGACCGGTTCAGACACTTGCTGGATGCAGTAGTTAACCCGCGCCTGGTGGTGGTTGATGCCGGGGAGGATATGAATACATTAGTGATACGGCCAAATGACGGAGGGCGGAGAACGAAGCCAACCGTCGAGGTCACGGAAGGGAGACGAAGGGAGTCGAGGCTGACAGGAAAGGAGAAGGAGTCACGAAAGCCCAGGGGGCTCAGAACACCAGAACAAGGCTCAGATTGGTCTGATAAAGCTGAGATTGAGAGCGACCACAGCGAGGAAGATTACTTTGCCATGATGGACGCCCAAGCACACGAGCAGATAGAGGTGACAGGATTACGACAATGGAGCAATTGCATTTTCGGAGATCCCCTCCTGGCATCTGTGTTCAGCAAACATCCCACAAGACACTTCTGGCGCGGCTTCGGCAGAGCTGATGCCAGAGACTCGGACTCGCCAGATTCACCATCGAGCATTATAGAAGACGAGCCCAACGCTCACATCCGGTTGTTATTATACGAGTGTTACCATGCCGCCATAGCCGTGGTCAAGGAGTTTTACCGCCCGCAGAGCGACGGCGGGACACGAGAGTTGACGGCGAGAAAGCAGCTGAGCAGTGTGCTGGCACGCTTAGACGGGCTGGATGATTCAGGAAGTCCGAGAAGGAGGCGGCCTAGTGGCGAGATGTCGCCGGCGAAGCGACCGAAGCCTGAGAACGATTAAATG
>JAANBC010000664.1:0-13907 GCA_014621405.1 Stylonectria norvegica | reverse complement strand
GGGCGTCTGTAACTCCATCCCCGGCTCCGGCTCCGGCTCCGGCGGCGGCGTCTCTGACGCTCGACTCGTTGCTTGGACAGGGCGCGTTGGCGGCCTTGATGGCGAGACAGTCTGCGACTCCTCAGAACTCGACTCCGATCCCCCCTCCTCCGTATGCCAATGTGGCTATACGATCACCAGCGCCGACTCACGCAGAGCCGCCGAAGCCCGTGATAGCACCATCTGCACCGGGAGCGAATCCTCTTGGTCTGCTGGAGCAGCTTCGTATGGCGGGTTTGTTGCCATCATCATCATCATCGACACCAACCAACGCTGGACCGACTGCACCCCCAGCGCCGCCGACGTTTCCTCCCAACCTTGCCAGCTTGTTGGCTTCGACCAGAGCAGTGGCACCTCCAGCTCCAGGAACAGTGATTAATGCAGCGGCGCTTAAACAACCGTAAGTTTTTGATTCGACTTGATATCTGGCCCCCTTTCTGACCGGTATAGATTCCGCCACGACCTACTCAGCCAACTGTATGACGCTTTGGGACCGCCCTGCACTCAATGTGGTAGACGGTTCCAGACTGATGCAGAGGGCAAGAAAAAGAAGACGGCTCACATGGACTGGCATTTCCGAGTTCATCAGCGCGGTAACGAGGCAGAGAAGAAAGGCATGCACCGGAGTTGGTATGTCGACCATGGCGTAAGTTTCAAATCACCCGCTCTCCCATCTACGACATCACTAACAAGAGTCCAGGACTGGTTAAAATCAAGAGAAGCAATCGACGCAGACCACATTCCCGCCCCTGAAGAAGTCGCCGCCGAAGCCTTCAAGGTCGCCGAGGCGGCCAAACCAAAGTACATCCCCGTGCCGGATCCGTCCAAGGGGATCAACAACCGATGTCCCATCTGCCAGGATAAGTTTGAGAACAAGTGGCTCGACACGGCGCAGGAATGGGTCTGGCTCGATACCGTGCTCGTGGGAACTCGCGCGTACCATGCTTCGTGCCATGCTGAGGCGACGCGGGATCGTGAGGGTACGCCTAATTACTCGCGCCGGACGCCTGAGCCGGTGCTGGGGAAACGCAAGGCTGAAGTGAGCATCTCGTCGCCGAAAGTAAGGTCGTTGAAGACGTTGGCTTAGATGCCGGGGGGATTTAAGAGAAAGGAAATATGCGGTGATGGGTGATAGCATGGTAGGCGTTTGGGTCTGGTTCGATGGCTATGCGGATAGTCATTGCGGAGGGTGGTCTTTTGCTGGAGGATTTTGGGGGGGGGGATCTGATGAGATCTAGGAGCGTGTGGTGTTTGGTTGTGGGAGACGATAATTGCTCGAGAATAAGAGATGGTTGAATCATGAGTTCTCGTGTTTATGATGTTATGCTGAAGTTGATGATGTGACTCCATGTATATTGATGTTGATATTGATGATGCGACTGAGTAAAATAGGTGCCTACTAGTCTACAAGTATAGGAAAGTATGACCTAGTTACGAAATTGGTTGATATTCACAGCATCCATTCGTAGGAAAATGCAAGTGCCCCTTATGAGGTTCAACATAGAAGTGTTCTGTGAGGCTTCAAGCTGATCCAAGATCTCGAGACCAGCTATCCATACCCTGAACGGTTAGTGCAAGTGCCGGCTCATGGCGGGAGTCCGTGCGGGCCGAGGCCATTAAACTCTAGGGCATTTAATACAGGCACTTACAGCCATTTCAGGCCTCTCCAAGCGTAGGTGACAGCGCGTCACCTCAAGCACCCAATGTAAAATCCCCACGACCGCGTCTACTCCACCAAAAAGTCCCATCCCAACATCATCACCAGCCTCACTATAAACGACTTCAACGAAATTCGCTCCCTCTCACACTACTGCTCCTCGGCTTCCTTCTCGGCTTTCCAACAATGGCAGTTGACTGCCCCATCTGCAACAAACCCGTCAAAGCCTCCTCCATCAACAGCCACATCGACTCCGGCTGCTCGACTTTCCTCGACGACCCCTCGCCGCCACAATCCCAGACCCCAGGAGCCACAGCAACAGCAACACAAGCACCACCGCAAACGCAAAATGGAAGCTCACAGAAACGTAGTGCTTCGAGCTTCTTCTCCACCCCGGCTCCGAAACGGCAGGTTGCCACCGACGGAAAGGCTGTGACGCCCGTGTTACTCAACGGCGCGTTGACGGGCAAGAAGCGGTCCTTTGAGGAGGGCCCTGGTGAGGGCGTCCGCGAGGCGAGGAACGAGGAGCAACTCTCGGAAGATTCTGATGCTCGGGCCGTCAAAAAGACCAAGACACAAAGGGCCGCGCCGCTGGCCGAACGCATGCGCCCCAAGACCCTCGACGATGTATGCGGCCAGGACCTCGTTGGGCCCAACGGCGTGCTGCGCTCGCTGATCGAGTCGGATCGCGTACCGTCCATGATACTCTGGGGTGCTTCGGGCACGGGAAAGACGACCATCGCCCGATGCATCGCCCATATGGTCGGCAGCCGCTTCGTCGAGCTCAACGCCACCAGCACGGGCGTGTCCGAGGTCAAGAAGCTGTTCCACGAGGCCGCTAGCGAACTCGCCCTCACGGGGCGCAAGACTATTGTCTTCTGCGACGAGATTCACCGCTTCAATAAGGCCCAGCAGGACGTCTTCTTGAAGCCCGTCGAGGCCGGTACCGTGACCCTAATCGGCGCCACCACAGAGAACCCGTCCTTCAAGGTCGCCAACGCGCTGCTCTCGCGGTGTCGAACGTTTACGCTGCAGGCCCTCGCCACCGAAGACATCATTCGCATCTTGCAACGTGCACTCAAGGAAGAGGCAGCGGCCTACCCGCCTACGACGCTCGTCGACGACGACATGGTGGCCTACCTCGCTCGCTTCAGCGACGGCGACGCCCGCACTGCTCTCAACCTTCTCGAGCTCGCCCTCTCGCTAACTAGCCGCGCCGACACCACCAAGGAGGACATCAAGGCGGCCCTGACCAAGACGCTCGTGTACGACCGCGCGGGCGACCAACACTACGACACCATCTCAGCCTTCCACAAGTCAGTCCGCGGCAACGACGCCGACGCCGCGCTATACTACCTCGCGCGCATGCTGCAGTCAGGCGAGGACCCGCTCTTCATCGCCCGGCGCATGGTAGTCATCGCCTCCGAGGACATCGGGCTCGCGGACGGCACGCTCCTCCCCCTGGCCACGGCCGCGTACACGGCGACGCAACAGATCGGCATGCCCGAGGCGCGCATCCCGCTGGCCCACTGCGCCGTGGCCCTGTGCGCCGCACCCAAGAGCACGCGCGCCTACCGCGGGCTCAACAACGCCTACGCCGCGCTGCGGGAGCCCGGTGTCGCGAGCTTGCCCGTGCCCGTGCACCTGCGCAATGCGCCCACGCGGTTGATGCGGGAGCTGGGATACGGCGCCGAGTACAAGTATCCGCCCAACTACCGCGAGGGGAAAGTGCGGCAGACGTATCTACCCGATGACTTGGTGGGGAGGAAGTTTCTGGAGGAGAGACATCTGGGGACTGAGGTGGACCCAGATTTGGAGATGGGGGGGACATGATCATGGTGACATGACTATAAAGACACCAAGGAGACATGACTTTGGGAGACATGACCATGGGAGACATGATTATGGGAAACATAACCAAGGAAGAGTGATGGTGTTGAGTGTATAGTATGCATTGTTGGATAAGGTAGCCAGACGTTGAATACCCCTAGGATAAAGGAGAAGGATGCGCCTAGACATCCGGAGAGAAACGATATGATATCACGCTACCATGCCACTCCAAGTTGACTTTCACCGCGCCATCACCAAGTCATAATACCCTTGTAAACTCCCCAACACCAACCCAACCTGTCCGTTAAATTTTCCTCGTTTATCCCGTCAATCCTCCCCCGTTAAATCCACATATGTAACATCACTCAGCCGCGCCACCCCCACCCCCTTTCCTCTTCGCTTCAGCGCCGCAAGATGCTCCTCGCGCTCGTCGGCATCAAACTCCACCTCGCGGTAGAAGCCTACGGCACTAGTTCGCGGGACGAGTAGCTTCTTCTTCCGCGCGGGCGTTGGGCTGGAGCTTCTGGTGGTCGGGGGCGCCGTGGTTTGGCGGCGTTTGCTTGGGGAGGGGGGAAGCGATGTGGTGGGCAGTGGCTGGGTTGATCGGGGTATGGTGTTTTTGGTTTCGGTAGACGAGTGTTGAGAGCCTTGAAACTCGGAGGATGGGTGTTTGGAACTTTGAAACTCCGAGGTCGAGTGTTTTGTGCTTTGCAACTCCAAGGATGGCTGCTTTGTGCTTTGGGACTTGCTGGGTGGTTGCTCCAACCTTGTGGCGAACATATCCATAGACGTCTGCTTCATCTTGAAGCCCTGCGATCCCCTCGGCGGACTCGATGCTTGAGCCGCCTTTTTCCCTCTGTTGCTTCCTCTCTCCTCCCTCAGCCTTTCCGCCGCACGGCTCCCTGCCAATATCTCCCGTATCGAGCCAGACATCTCCTTGCCGCCAGCGATAGGGCGGCGACGCCGAGGAGACGGGGAGGGCGGAGAAGGAGGAGACCCGGGCGGGCTGGATGAAATGAGAATGGCTTGCTGCTCGCAGCCTGGAGCTTGGGCGCGGGCCTTGGGCGTGGCTGTCCTAGGGGTCACCTGTGAGCTGGCGAGTGTCCAAGGGGTGGTCCGCTGCCTTGTCGGGCTGCCCGTGGCCAAGAGCGTGGGCGCGGGTTGCTTACTAGGTTCCAAGGGGGAGGGGATTCGGAAGCGGCGTGGTGTAGTTGGTCTGGGGGGTGATGGTGATGGTGGTGTGGCCTTGGTTGGCTTCTTGATGGGTTCCGTAGTTCGTGATGGCTTCGACGTTCGTACAAATTGTTCGAGGGCGCCTGGTCGCATGCCGCTGCCCTTCTTGCCTTTGGCGGCAGTTGTCTTCTTCTTGGCTGGTGCTTTTCGAACTGCTTTGGCGGCTTCTGCGGCTTCCCATTCCACTACTGCTTCAGGGATGCTGCGCTTAGCCACAGCTTCTAGTACCCAGGCCAGCTCGGGTTTTGAGGGGTCGTATATTTTAGTCGTAATCGTCCTGGACCCTTCTAGAGTTTCCGTTGGGGCTTCAAACTCGTCGTCGCTATTTAGCGCAAGCCCATCTCGACCTTGTGACGTCTCCTCGTCCACCTCTTTGGACAAGTCAATTGGGACAACGTCTTGCGGAACGTATGAGAGGCGCAGCTCGGGGGTAGCGTCTGCGCTGAAGTGTGTTCTGCGGCCTGATATCCGTTTAACCAAGTCTTGGCTATCTTGCTGGTACAAAATCGAGTCGACGAGAATGGCTTGACCCAGAACACGAATGAACTTGATTGCTCCTATCCGGTAATCCCAATCGAAGGTTTCCCGCGTAAACTCCCTCAGGGCATCGAGGTGCATGTCCTTTTTTTGGTGAAACTTTTCTCTCACGCTGTTGAGCGTGCTAGTCTGCGATACCACGGGATGGGTGTAGTAACGCAGGACTTCAAGGTTGGGAAAATCTTCTGGGATCGCCAGAGCCTTATGCCGCGTCCTGAAGTGCCCGGCCTCGTTGGTTTGGAGTTCGTGCACCAGTTCTTCCCGCCAAGCTTGCATGCCAGCCTTGTCCGTGGCCTTGAGCCGACAGACGGTTTTACCAAAGCCAGCTTTGGCAGCTTCGCAGGCGACTTTGACGCCGCAGCCGGGGATACCATCGGGGAGGTAGTCTCCACCACTCATGAGCGCAACAAGCACCATTCCTTCGCGGTCGAGACCCAGCTCGGCAATGTTCATCTTCTGGACATCGTAGAGCGAGACGTGAGTCGGGGTTTTGGAGCCTTTGCCTTCAGATGACCAATTTCGTAATGTCCGGGTTGCCCCAAACATTATGGTGTCGACGTCTTCGCTCAGAACTGCATCAACAATGCCGTGCTGTTGCAGGAGAGCGCATTCCGCTTCGGCCTCGCCTGGTGCGTCGTGTACAGCGAATCCAAAGAGTCGAATTAATCGTTTGGCCTGAGCAGTAGCAACGCCATCACCACGGCTGGACCGCTTGTTTCGTTTGAAGGCGGGCTTATTTGGGCCGTCGAAGACGAAGATGGGTTCGATGGGAGTGGCCAGAAGACGGGTCAGGCGATAGAAGAGGGTTCTGATGGCTGGATTGGTTCCGCCTAGATGCTGTTAGAAGCTGAGACGACGGTGGTTTTCGGGACGCATACCTCGAGCAGCTTGAGTCTGGAACTGCCAGATAGCAATGTCGATAGCAAGACGAAAAGGCCGGTTTACGTTCAGGATGCTGTCTGCGGCGAGTTTAGAAAGCGAGACCCGCTTGCCCGGGCCAAGCTCGCGGTAAATGCTAGAAATTGACTGTCAATACGATGAAGACAACCAAGGAAGAAGATAATAAATACCCCTTGATGCCCATCTGGAGCGCATGGAGCCCCAGGTGCCAAAACTGCGCCAAAATGCTCAAGTCGATGATGCTGAGTGCAACTTCACGGTTGGTGGTTGAAGGTTGCCCCGCGTCGCTGCGGTTACCGTCGCTTCTGTTGACTTGTCGGCGGATCGGCGCTAGACCCGCCGACGGTGCATCCCATTCGTGGTTGCTTCACTATTTCACTCTTCCTAGGCCCTTAGATAAAACAGAACATCAACGCGATCAACAAATGTATCCAACCTGTGACTGTATCCAAATTGTAACCGTTGATTTCCAGTAAGAAATATATCAGGACGCCCCTAGAACAGTACTAGAACAGTACTATCTTGGTACTCTATAGTCTATACCATGACCTTTGCTAAATGAGCAACAGCACTTTCAGAATCCCATGTAATCAGCTTCCTATCCCTACTCTCCTCCATTTTGATATTGACAAAGTCCTCCATGGCACCCAATTGCTCCCTGCTCAACATGCCTAGCCTAATACGGTAGTCTTCGTCCTCGTTGGGCCCGAAGTACACAGGATCGAGGAACTTCCAGAAGATGAAATCAAGAACCCAGCTATTCCTAGCAGCAAAGTTGACCATCCATGCTTTACTCTTCCACCTCTGCCTCATCCGTTGTGAAAGAGGCATCTCGGGTGCGTTTTTGTTCCTCGATAGCGGCAAAGCATCCACCTTGTCAACAACCGCTTGGGTTGCTTCCATTTTCTTCTCTTCATCCTCTAGAGCAGCGAGAAAGGTCTCAAAGCACGGTTCATATACTTCCATCCAAGACCTATACCCACCAGGCCAAAACTCTGGGCTCTTCAGGAGTAACCACCATGGTGGGTCAAACGAAAATTGCCCAGGGGCGACGTATGCAAACTCCCAGTCGATGACGCCGACCACACGCAAGTCTTGGTCGACGAGAACGTTCGATGGTCGCAGATCTTCAGAGTAAAGCCGAAATCCAAGTCCCTCGTCAATCGCATCTCCATCCTCGAGCCCAGATGCAAGACGGCCTTGCGATGCTAATCGCCGGAACAACTGACGAACAATGTACTTTTCCCGCGCATCATCCTCGTCATCGCCCTCGATAGCATCGTTATGCTGGAAAGTCAGCTGCGCCATATGCATATCAGCCATGGCTGAATACCACTCATCAGATGTCCTGTACGTCTGAGTTGGAAGCAGGTCTGGGTTAACGGCCGCAACCTCAACTAAAGCGTTCATATTTTGGAAGATCGGTCTTCCAGAGACAGAGATTGCCCCATCTTCTCCCTTGATAAGAGATCCAATTTGTGGGAACCTGAGAGACGAGAGTTGTAGGAGAATGTTGGCCATCTGTCCGTAAAGATATTTAAGCTTTGTGTCGGAGATGTTAGGATCCAAAACGTGGCGTGCATCAGGCTCAAGCGCAGGATCATTAAGAGCCGCCGAAAGCGTCATCTCATGGTCGATGTACTCCATAATAATAAAGGGCCCAAGGCCAGTCGGGTTTTCTTCTGCACTTCCAGAATGATATATCTTAGGCACAGGAATCGTCGTGTTTTCGGCGATGTATTGCATGGTAGCCACCTCATATCGCGTTTTCTCCTCGGGGAATTTAACAACCCCTGAACTTGTACGTCAGCGTATACCTCGAAGAGTCAGAAATTCCAGCGTTTTACCCTTGCAAGGTATTCTCATAACTGCCGACGTGCCGTCCTTGTACTCTAGCCGATAAACGGCATTGAAACCGCCCCTGATGGCCTTGTGAAGCTCGACGGCTTCTCCTGGCCGATACTGGAGGATAAACTTGCCAATGGCGCGGAATATATCAGCCTTGTGAAGAGATCTTTCCCACGCCTCGACATCGTTGTCACTCTGTTCCCAGGCGAGGTCGTCCTTCTCCATACGGAGATACCTCGGTTTTGGGGTCATCGTAGGTAGAGATCGTGTGCAGCTACTCGAAGGTTTTACGGCCAATTATTTTGCAAAGCAAAGACACATGAAAATCACTATAAGAAGTCGTATAGTGAAGGGGCTAATTTGGAAGTCATGGTTCATGTCATTCAAAGCCCAAGATATCGAGCAGGGACAATACGCTGTATTGGCGCCTGAGGCATCAACGTAAACTTTTTGTCAATCTGGAGGTTGGTTGGTTGGTTGCTGGCATCTGTTGGTTGCACTTTTAAGTCGGCGACACGCGTAACTAACACATCGTGCTCTTCAACTCAGCCTCCGATATTCATATGAGTCACAGCGTCACACTGACAATAAGTGTAAGCTCTACTCCTGAGCGTGAGAACATACACGAATGCAACTTGCCGCCGTGTGGGCGCTGGGTCAGAGGGAACAAATATGTATTTATCAGCCCCTTGAAGCAATCAACACCCGGAAAACTTGCTGAGATGATTGGTTTGCCAATGGACCTTGGACTCAAGTCGTCTTTCAAAGTTGAATTGACGACCAACATTCAGGCAGCAGATCCTTATTGAGGAAATATCGAGGTAGATAGGCGATGCGTGTGCAGAGTTGACATGGGCACCCAACACCATTTTCTTGGGGTGTGAGGCTCGTTTTGGAAAGAATCCATTAATCTCAGTCGGAGGCTTCGATGGTGCCAGCAATATATAAACAGCGGAAGCGTTTCAATATTCGAATCTGTTCCTCAGCATCTTTAGTCCATTGCATCTCAAGACGACTCGCTCTGAAAAAGCCCTCCAAGATCTTACTTCGATTGCACAACTCTACCCCGACACATTCTTCCTTTCAACTCAGCTGTGACTTTCTTGTTCGACCACATCGCAACCACCCAGGCAAGCTCACGTAAAAGTTATCGTACCTAAAAGATCAAAATGCTTATGGCCATGTATATAGCTTCAATTGACGTCATGGCCGACAATTTCAGAATCGCGAATGATGAGGAGGAGGCTCGTATGATAGCCGCCGCTGAGGATTCGAAAAAGCGCCGGAAGGACGCGGCGAAACGACGACAGGATGAAGAGCTGACTAGAAGGGCTGCCGAAAATTCTAGGAACAGAAGGGAGGACAACAAGAACAAGGACAGATCCATTTAGTAGCATGGGTGTGAGCAAGTCTCATGGCTTTGTCTATGCCTCCTACCTCATGGAAGATATTTGTGGTTTTAATAGTATTGAGTACTGCTAGTAGTAGAAATAGTATCGATATCCTCGTTGTGTAGATCACACCTACTACTTACTGATACTTACCGCATCAAATCGCCCACTTTGTCAAATTATGTTTGCGTGTTTGTAGATGCCTTCGCTCATGTCTCCGTTACTGATTATCTGCTTTTTATGTCGGATGCTGATTTTGTGAACCTACTTACAACTTGTAAGTATTCTCTACTAGGTATATCTAGTAGTGCTTAGAGTATTTGATTCTGCGAATGGGTGCTTAGGGCGGCGAGCGAGCTAACCTAAAGTAGCCATATATCAGGGGACCTGTCAAACAACGACGTGCATCATCAACTGCCAACACCACCAAATCACCAAAAAACCACATCACGGACTCTCGCTGCCATGGCTTCCGGAGCAGGACCAACTCTTGCCCACCGGAGCGTGGCCAGCATCCGCTCCGCTCCCACCCACGGGCAGAGCGGCTCTTCGTCCCCGCACACGCCAAGCCGCACCATGACATCGGCCTACAGCTCGCCGTCGACGATCCGCGCCGACGACGACATCGTCGTGGTGGAGCTAGGCTCTCGGCACGTCCGTGTGGGCTTTGCCGGTGATTCGACTCCAAAGGCGACTCTGCAATGCGGCCCCGACGAGCAGCGCCGCGTAGGGGACTTTCGGGCTTGGCTGGGACCTAAGCAGCGCGTTGGCATGGATTGGGCGGCTGAGCATGAGATTTGGCGGTTCGATCTGCGTCATTTTGACTTGGGGCTTTTCCAGGATAAGCTGGAGCGGCTTTTGGGGGAGGCGTTTGCGAGGTGTGTGACAATTTGACCTTGACTCCCGTTGAAGGCTCCCAATGAAGGCTCCGTTGAACCAAGGCTCATGAAAATACAGACATCTACTCATCGATTCTCGGCCTAGGAGACTAGGACTCGTTATGCAATCTGCTGTCCCCGTGCCTTTGTTGACAGCCGTGCTGGACACCATGTTTGACAAATTCCAGACTCCTACAGTCTCGCTCATGTCTTCATCAGTCATGTCCGGCGTTGCGGCCGGTGTGCGCTCTGCCTTGGTCGTCGACATGGGCTGGTCCGAGACGGTGGCAACCAGTGTTTACGAGTATCGCGAGGTCAAGAGCACGCGCACAGTCAGAGGAGGAAGGCTGCTGTTGGATGCGGTCTACAAAGCCTTGCGGATATTGATTGGAGGCGATCAACCTGAAGGCGAAAACGAACGACTTATCAGCTTCGACGAGTGTGAGGATATCATGTGTCGGCTGATGTGGTGCAGGCCATCTACTTTCAGATCTGCCCAAAGACAATCGGCACAGTTGGAAACGGTGGAAGAACAGGATGAGTCTGAAGCCGAATCACCACAGGCTGCTCTCCCAGGTGGCATGGCCAAGGTACCAATCAGTTCAACAAGCCCATCAACAACGGTGGAAATCCCATTTGAGTCTTTGGCGGATATCTGTCATGATACATTCTTCGATACGTCAGCTGCGCAACCAACATTTGACGATCACGAGCTACCGATTCATTTGCTCGTCTACCAGCATCTACTACAGCTACCCATGGATGTTAGAGCAATTTGTATGCCACGGATAATCTTCACTGGAGGCTGCTCGAACATTCTAGGTATCAAGGAGAGGATCATCGATGAGGTGACGGCCATTGTGGAAAGGAGAGGATGGGGCCCTGTCGCAGGAAAGGGCGTTGACCAGCTTCGGACGAACTCAAAGTTACAACGAACGAGTAGCAGTAATAGTAGCAGCAGCAGCTCACCAGCTGACGACGGGTTCATCCCATCGCCTGAATCCGAACCCGAAGAATCCACTCCCCCAGGTGCTGCGAATGCTCGCCCGGAACACGACCCGATCGAGGCCAAGGTGGCACGGCATCGGGAATCACCACAGCAGTTGCAAGGCCGACTAAGAGTACTTCACTCATTGGGTCCGTGGTGTGGAGGGAGTCTACTGTGCCAACTCAAGGTGCCGGCGATGGCGATTATCGATCGAGACGTGTGGTTGCAGCAGGGTCCTACGGGGGCGTCTCGTCCAAGTGATGTGGATATGAAGGCTCAGCAGCGGCATAGCATGAGTGCGGGAGGAGTTCTCCGAGGGGGTGGAGGGCACCATGGGAATTGGACCTTGGGGACTTGGGGTTACTTGTGATGAGAGCTGGAGATGTTATGATGAGGTGGAACCTCTGATGGTTGACGGTGATGGTGCGGGTTGATGGTCATGATGACCAACATACCACCGCCCATGGACCTTGTACACAACTGAAGGATAACATGAAGATAGTATCACGAAGATACCAAAGAAAGACATGTACAATATACCCCAATTAGACTATACTTTAACTTTCTCGTATATCTCCAATAATACTAGTAGGAATACCGTATTAGACTACGTGGTAGTGGCCGGGCGCTTTGCGGCGGCTCCCCCCGGGGGTCCGCACCGGAGATCGGTACCGGATAATTGCATATCCCATTTTCCAACCTCACCTCATCTTGAAACTTTGTCTCCAACTTCCAACCTCACACTCTAGCAATGAGCAGCTCGTTCAGAATCCATCACCCACCATGAATCGGACAATCCCCCGCCTGCGGTGTCGCAACTGGCGTCCCAGCGCTCAGCTACAACAACAATTCCCTCTATCGCACCCACGCAGATTCACCGACGATGCGAATCCCAACGCCAACACCAAGCGACCTCCCAGCGCACCCAAGCCCATCATCGACATCAAGCACATGCGCCAGAACCCCGACCTTTACCACCGCACCTGTCTCGAGCGCAACTACACGCGCCAGGCGCAGAACCCAGCCCTTATCCTCGAGCTTCATGCCAAGTGGCAGGACCTGCAGCGGCAAGGCCGCGCCCTCCGCGAGCGCTCCAACCTGTTGCGCAAACAGCTCGCCAACCCAGCCACCAGCAGCGGCGACCACGATTTGCATGAGGTGCGCAAGATGAGCCGCGATCAGATCCAGGACGAGGCCCGCGCGCTCAAGCAGCAGCTCGCCGTTATCGAAAAGGGCGAGTCCGAAGCCGTCGCCAAGATGGAGGAGTTGGCACTCGAGATGCCCAACCTCACCAGCGACGATACCCCCCGCGGCGCCGAGCCTGAGGTTCTGAGCTACATCAACGAGCCGCCAACATTCAAGGAGGCTCCGGAGGATAAGATCTGGCGCTCTCATGTCCACATCGGCACCGAGCTCGGGCTCTTCGACTTCGCCGGGGCCGCGACCGCTTCAGGCTGGGGCTGGTACTACCTCCTAGGCGAGGCTGCTCAGCTTGAGCAGGCGCTGGTGCAATACGCCCTCGCCGTTGCGACCCGCCATGGATGGACGCAGGTGTCGCCTCCCAGCATGGTGTACAGCCACATCGGCGCGGCGTGCGGGTTCCAGCCGCGCGACCAGAACGGCGAGCAGCAGGTCTACACGATCGCGCAGTCGGCCGCTGATGCGGAGCGCGGTGTGCCCGAGATGTGCCTCGCCGGGACGTCAGAGATTGCGCTGGCCGGCATGAAGGCGTTGACGACAATCGAGGCCGATGATCTACCCCTCAAGCGCGTGGCCGTGTCGAGATGCTATCGCGCCGAGGCGGGTGCGCGGGGCGCTGACACGAAGGGCTTATACCGCGTGCACGAGTTCACCAAGGTGGAGATGTTCGCGTGGACGACGCCTGATGAGGACGCGGCGCAGGACGTCTTTGACGAGATGCTCGACATGCAGACGGAGATTCTCTCGTCGCTGGGCCTGTACTGCCGGGTGCTCTCGATGCCGGCCAACGACCTAGGCGCATCAGCCACGCGCAAGATCGACATGGAGGCCTTCTTCCCCAGCCGGAAAGACAACTGGGGCGAGGTGACGTCGGCGAGCGTGTGCACCGACTACCAGACACGCCGGCTGGGTACGCGGACCCGCGAGGCTGGAGGGCTGGCGTTCCCGTGGACGGCTAACGGCACGGCGCTGGCGGTGCCGCGCGTGCTGGCTGCCCTGCTGGAGAACGGGTGGGATGAGGAGGCCAAGACGGTGGATGTGCCCGAGTGTTTGAGGCCGTGGATGGAGGGGAAGGAGAAGATTGGGCTGGGGAGGAGGAAGAAGAGTTTGGATCGGGTGTAGGTGGGTGTCTTTTGAGTGAGGAGACAAGGGGCGTAGTAATGAGGACGGATGAGAGGGACGGATCGAGAGGGGTATGGGTCAGGTTGAGTGGTGGTAATTTGTCTGGCTTAGAGACTAAATGTAAGGAGTTTAGAGTTAATCAATGGTGCTGAAAGGATTGCATCTTGTCTATGGGCTTCAAGTATCTATCTGATTTGGTATCAAACAAGGGGTAGGCTGCGTGCTATATATACTCACATCCACAACACCACACCACAACACTATCAACACCAACAACACCACAA
>JAANBC010000663.1:0-13954 GCA_014621405.1 Stylonectria norvegica | reverse complement strand
ATTAAGTGCTATAAATTAATTTATTTTATAAAAATAATCTTTTATTTTAATAATAAGTAATAGAGATATTTAATTCTTAAGTATAATATTATTAAGTTATTAGTAATTAATAATAAGATATAGTCTTTTATTTTTCTTTAATATAAAAAATATTAGGTATCTTATTAATAATTTTAATCTTTTAATATATCTCTTTTATAGTATTTCTTTAAGGTATTCTCTTAATAATATTAATTCTTTTATATTAAGGTTAATAAGTCTATTAAATTTAAGGTATATCTTATCTTATAGCTTAATCTTTAGGTCTTATTAATTATATTATAGTAGTGTGACGATTAGGTTAGTCCTGGTTCTAGAATAGGAATAATATAAACTAGTCAAAGGGGTTTATATTTGCAGATAAACTAGGGCATTATCTAAGTAATATATAAGATANTCTTNTCTTANTAAGTTATATTTAATAATAATTAATTAAANAGTAATTAANATAATTAAGTATTATTAATAGTTATTAAGCTATTTATTTAATAAATAAGTATTATTACTTTTTATATATTAATAAATACTTCTTATAATTACTTTTATTTTATTTTTAATTATAGTAATTAGATTAGTAATTACTATAATTATTCCTCTAATTATAGTAATTATTAGTTCTAATATAGTAATTACTTTAGTAATTAGCTAATATTTCCTTAAAGGCTGAGGTTCTTATTATAGGAACTTTTATATAACTAGCTTATTATAACCTGGGTTATAATATTTAAGATCTAAGTTATTGCCTAATAGGGCTTCTTTTTATAGTATATTTAATATAAGCCAGGCCTAGCTTTTATTTTTATTAGAATTAAATTACTAAAGAAAAGAAAGAGGCTAGCTATAAAGCCTAAAGCTAAAGCCTTAAAGTTATTAACTTTATTATAGTTAATAGTAATAATATAACTAATGCCTATAGACTAGGCTACTATAACAGCTTTTAATATAATAGCTATATTATAAGCTATAGTTACTATAGCTAATATAGCTGCTATTATATTTAATAAGAACCTAGCTAATAAGCCTCTAGAACCTCTTAACCTAATATAAAGTATAGTTATTGCCTTACTAACTCTACTACTAATTACTAACTATTATATTTTTATTAATAATCTCTTCTTATTATCTAATCTTTTTTAAACTTTCTATAACTTAGATTATAATACTATAAGTATAGCCTAACTTAACTATAAGTTTTATAAGCCTTATATTAATTTAAAAGTTACTAATAAGAGAGGTAAATTAGGCTTTATTTTTAATAAGATTAGAACTATACTAATAATTAATAATAAGATATATTATAATAATTTAATAGCTTAAATACTAATTAATCTATCTATCTCTTCTTACTAAGTTAATTAAATTACTTAGAAGAATAATATCTTAATATTAATACTATTAATAGTCTTTAAAAGCAATAAATTTAAAATTAAAAAGAGAAAGAAGCTTATTTTAAAAGAGGCTTAAGCCTAACTAATTAAAGCTTTCTTTAGTAATAATTATTAAAAGAAATTTCTTATCTTTTTTATTAAGGCCTAATATAATAATAAGATAAATAATATTAACTATAGTAATTAGCTATACTTTTATAAGAGATATAACTATTATATTTACTATAGGGGTTAGCAGGTAATTATATAAATCTTTCTCTTAAATATAATACTTATAAATAGCTATATCTTATAGCTCTATAGCTAGCCTAATTAAGTATCTTACTATAGTTAAATTTAATAGTAATAGCAGCTTATTAATAATATTATTAAAACTTATATAATAACTACTTAATTTAAAAAGAGATATTAAGCTAGAGATAAATTTATACTTATTTTATAGTATTAATATATTAATAAGAAGAAATCTACTTATTACTTAGCTTATTAAGGCTTATAATTTAATTAATTATAGTCTTAAAGTATATAATAAGCCTTATAACCTCTAAATAAGAGATCTACTAATAGCTTTAATTGCAAGCTAGCTATAAAGACTAGGCTTAGCTATAATAAGTGTGATATTATACTATATAGCTCTATAAATTACTAGTATTTCTATTATTATATAAATTAGTAGTAAAATTAGCATTTTATAAGTATTACTTATACTCGCATTCCTAATTAGCCAGAACCCCTGCTCGGTACAGTTATGCTCCCTTCGGGCAGTCAAAGGGATCTATGCCACAAGTGGCCAACGCTAACCTTTTCGTGTAGCTAAGTTGCCGACCGGCTCTATAATACTCAAATCAGGTAACCGTCGGCAATCTGTTTACTAAACATTATAAGGGCTGTATTCTAAGTCAAGCGTATTGTCTTATAATTAGAACTCTCTCCTCTTGTTGCAACACTTCACAGCCCTTATTAGACATATCTGCATATTGAATCTGGATATTCTCTCCAAGTTTAACATTGATCACTTCGCTCTGAAGGCTTGATAAATCAGCGCCGCCATGGCTTAAGATCACCTTGAGCTGGGAAAGACGAGTAATGCTGAGGAGCATGAGGCCGCAACAGATGCAAGCCACGACGCCGCAGCGCTGGAACGATTACCACTTGACAGCAAGACTGTGCTGAAGCTGGATTATCTGATTATCCCCATCGTCACAATGGTTTATTTGCTGGCTTTCTTGGATCGCGCTAACGTTAGAAATGCCCGTGTAGTAAGTCTTTTACTCCAAACCTTATTGCATTTGCGGTTGGCTGACTGAAAGATAACAGGCTGGTCTTCGAGCCGATCTGGCATTAGCTGACACACAGTATCAAACTAGTAAGCTACAATCAAAGCCGCCTCAGACATTCATAACTAAATATCCTAAGCAATTACAATTACTTATGTGCCATATATTTTAACCGAGATCCCATCGAATCTGATAATTAAAAAGATCAGCCCTAGAGTCTATATACCATTTCTTTGCTTCTTATGGGGCGTTATATCTACAGTCCAGTGCCTGGTCCACAACTACGCTGGCTTCCTTACCTGCCAGTTCTTCCTGGGAATGATAGAGGGTGGCCTTTTCCCCGGAATTATCCTGTATCTTAGCAGTTTCTACCGACGTCAGGAGCTCTCACCTCGAATCGCATTATTTTGGTCGGCCGCATCTCTTAGTGGAGCTTTCTCCGGATTATTGGCAGCGGCTATCTCCAGGATGGACGGCGTTGCCGGAATTGTAGGATGGCGGTGGATCTTCTGCCTCGAAGGTATCTTTACGGTTGGCTGGGCTATTTTCATTTATTTCTACCTTCCCAACAACCATCAAGGCGTGAAATTGTTGAGCGCTGAGGAGGTGTCACGGTGTGTGGAACGTCTCCGGCTCGATGTTGACATCCAGAAGAACGAGGAGATCAAGTTGGGACGCGTCTTTTCTGTCTTTAGAGATCCTCATCTGATCCTTCCTTAGATCTGTTCGTTCTGTTCTGGTTGCGGCATATTCGGCCTGGCCTACTTCTCTCCATCAATTGTCCGCAGTATGGGTTTTGACCCCATCAAAACACAGCTGATGAGCGTACCTCTGTTTGCATTGGCATTTCTGTCGACCATCGTCACAGCATATGATTTCCGACAAGTACATGATGCGAGGGATACCGATCATTATCACATACCTGATAGCCTTGGCTGGGTCTATTATGTTCCTCGTGGGTCGCAAGTTTGGTGTTCGATATACAGGACTAATCCTTCTACTTGGGGGGGTCTATTCAAACGCGCCTATTATCACCGCATGTGTTCCAAATAATCGCGCCACGCACACGCGCCGAGCAACTTCGGTGGCAATGACGTGTATATCGGTCAACCTGGGCGGAATTATCAGCACCTGGATTCTCCCTGGTTCCGACGCCCCTTATTATCCATTGGCAGCCAAACTTCTTTTGTCTATGAACGTCATTGCGATTGCCGCGGCTGCGTTGGCTATGGTTGTATGTGAGCGTATGAATGAGAAGAAGATGAACGAGGATCACAGGCAGAAGCTTCTCGATGACGTGAGTGTTCTGAGTTTTGCTCAGCAGCTGGAGAGACTGGGCGATTATCACCCGCATTTCGAATGTATACTATAGATGTATAATATAACTATAGAATATAAGCTTTCTTATAGAAGTAGCTTGCCAAGCCGAGGAAACGGATAATCTCGAGTGGTTTGGCGATGTGGGGTTTTGAAGAACCTTCCGCACAGCCGCATAGTTTGATAGCGCAGTCCTAGGCTCATTATTGCGGGCCTTCGTCATGATGCCTTTTTAGGGAATAATCATAGTTGAATTCCACTTTTATATGCATCTGTAAGACTCTTCTTCTTGGGAAGCTGAGGCGTTTTCCTGGCCTCCTGGACTGGAGCTAGAACTACAGCCATAGTGAGTGAGTTTCTGTGAATCTGGATCATTCTAAGACTAGTGACCACTTGATAATAGTCTGGAGCCTTAGGGTTTGTCTGCTGATCAGAAGTGTGTCCAGAGTTCAACGGATTTGCAAGAGAGGGATGAGCCAGCTTTGCTCACACTGCAGCTGCATTAGAAGCTGAAGAGAGAGAAAGATGTCATGGGGCCAATGTACTCTAACTGGTCTAATAAAGACGTTGTTATAGGCAGAGCAGGTGAATCTTTGTTACAAGACGATGTGGGAATTATCTGGACTTGGACTGTTCTCCAATGTCTTGTCAATGGGGGAGAAGAGTGGTGGAGTTTTCATGAGAGAAGCCGTTCTGACTATTGCTGGTATTGCTACTGACGCTCTTGATACTGCTACTATTGTTATTGTTGGTGTGCTTGATACTCGTAGAGCTATGGTGTTGACTTTGCGCCCCCTGGCGCTGCTGTCGGTGCTGATGCTCAAATTGCAGGTGTCATTGTTCTTGTCCTTGGTGGTTTTAATGCTACTTACGTTTAGGAGACGATGTTATGCTGCCACGAGAACGCTTCAACAAACGAATGAGCGTGCGGAAGCTGCAGGTTATCACCTTGCGGTTGGGCATTCTGCTGTTATCAAGGAGTTGGAATTTGGGAAAGACTTAGTGGTGATGATTGAAGCGCCTGAGTAGGAGGACTTTGTTGTCAGCCCAAAGAGACGAAAAGATGTTGTATTGGAGAACTCTGCTGGCTGTCAGATGTTTCATCTGATTCCCCCGAAAGGCTGTCATAGACACCAACCTTGACTCATCTCCAGTCTATCCATCCTCGCCCCACTTCTTTATACATGGCTGCTATATTACTGTTGCTTTTCTTCCAGTGACAATCTTTGCTTCTATAAGTCTCTGGAGATAGCAGAAAGGCCGAGCGGGTGTTCCTATGAGCGACTTCCGGGTACTCTGGGTTGGCGTCGATTAAGTTTGATACATATCCGCATTTAAGGTGTTGAAGTGTACTTGGTGAGGTAGCAATAATAAGCAGCCGTCAAGATGTGGTTGAGGAGCTAATGTAAAGTTGCAGCACGAGAGAAAAGCATAAGCCTCAAAGACCCATCAAAGCAGAACGTAACCGTTAGCCTATGAATCCTCAAATAGCCTACCGGAATAAAGAAGAGAACCCGCTATCGATATTTGCCGCTGTAAAAGTCCTTCCACAGTCTACGCTTCATGCATGCTCTTTCCTAAGCTAAGCTCCACGATGTTAATGCATGCTCTTTACCACCCCCTATTTCGGTCTCAGGTAGCTCATGCATTATCCGCCTTTCTACACAAGGCTTCAAACTTCTGTAATATTACTTGGGGCGTCTCCCATGGGTGGACTATAGAGACAACGTCTAGCAAGACGGGGTCTAGGTGGTAGAAGTGATTGCGAGGTCAGCGAGGGGTGCTTTCGTTGTCTTTAGCGTCCAAGGTTCCACAGGCATAGATTGGAAACATCAACGCGTTGGTGTATAAAGCATAAAAGATGTTATCTATATATGCCAATATATAGGTTATTAATCGTATTAAAGCTTGCGCTCACCTTTATATGACTTAATAGATAAGTAGAACTGAAACATCGCAAATCCGGTCATGTTTGGACCTGCTATTTAAGCGTGTAAGCCTCAGGCCAAGCCGCTCCCTTTTTTGTACGCGCGATCCCTCGACTTAATGCAACGCTGTTCAGTTCTGCGCAAGAGCCCCCGTGAGAAGTCACATCCATGGGTCTTTCTGCCGACGCCAAACAATTGGGTCTTTGTTCCCAGGCTTGGGGGGTGGTCTTGGCTTGATTGAAAAGGGAGGCCAGCTGACGATGTTGCGGGTAAGAGTCTGTTTCCAGATCAGATATGAAGAGATTATTGAGGCTTTGTAAGGCTTTGGCACACTTGATAGGCTAGGGCTGGTTGGAATGGTCATGCCGGAGATTGATATGTCGGCTAGGGCAGATGAGCCCTTGAAATGGAAGGAATCTCGGAAAGAACTCGAGGGGGCGCTTCGGATTCTTTGGAGGGGATGAGGTGTTGAAAATGAAGGTCGTAGAGGTTGTAGTTGGGGTCTTCGTGCGAAGTGAGGATTGCTTGAGTGATGGGCCACTGGAGGATCGACTACGAGCTATTAGTTTTGTTGGTGCCGAGTTTCGAGGCATAAGCACCAGGTATGTGGACGAACAGGACATTCCCGATCCACGCGAACAGTGGTGGATTGCTGATGCTGATGATGAGCATCATAAGTATTTCATGACCGAGTGTCCGCCGGGAATCCAGTGCAGAGCAGTAGAGAGCTGGTGGATGACCTTAGCCGCAACAAATACCTTGCGTAAAGATGTTGCTTTGGTCGAGCTGTCGCTTTTAGTCGATTATGGAGTTGAGAATGGCTCGACTATCCTTGGCTGATGTTGTATAATGCTGCTAAGACTCCACGGGCGCGTTTTGTTGGCTCGAGGTTATTGTCGCCATCCTTCGCTCTCCTTATTCTCTGTTCGCCACCCAGCACTGCTCTCTAACTTTCCAGTGGGAAGTCTCGTCGAATTGTGCAGGTAGGAAGAAGGTTATTTCGACTTTCACTATGATAGAGCTGGCAAAAGTCGATATAGAATCCTGGCGCAGCCACCACAATGATGATAGGACCGTATTTGTTGTTGGCCTGAAAAGCCCATAGACCTTATCCAGTTGTGTGGGTAAATGGTCTTCACGTGGTTCGGAAGCAACTCGGTTCGGCAATCGTGGGCTCCTTATGCAAATGGGATGCGCTGCCGAGATATCATGACACCGGTCGAAGCACCGCATGCTAGGTGAGGAACACCGTAACTTCTAATGCACTCCCAACGTGGAAGTCGTCGGTGTCTAGGTCAGCGCTGACTGTTGTCGTCATCATGTGAGGAGTATCTAGCTGGGGCAACTCTGGCCCAGCTGGTGATGGGTGCGATGGACTGCACTGCCGAGGAGGGCGCCGAAATTCGGTCTGGGGGCCATGGAAATCTAGGGGAGATAGAGAGGTTCAAAAGTCGATGGTTGATGAGGAGAACTGAAGAGTCCAGTAGTGGCTCCGCTTAGTATTGTTTGTTTTGGGCAAGCAAGGGTTGCATATGATTAGTAAGGTGAGAGAAGGTCTAGGTTTTAGGAAATACGAAGTTTGGCCAGTGGTCAAGGTATGCGGGAGGAGGACCCCTCAAGCATCGCCAGAGGGACTCATCTATACACTCGTTTAGTACCGGTTCTATGAGCTCATCTTATATAAGTCACGATGTTGATTATTTCAACTGCTGCATGTCTTAGACTTGCTAAATCTGCAACAGTTTGAGTCAAACTAAGTAACTAGCCCCAAAACATGCCCATGTTCTGGTTCAGGCCATATATTAGTCGTACTGGATACCCAAATATCAAGTCTACCCTGATTATTGACCGCACAGTTGTCTTGTGTAGCCCACTACTTCTATTGATATTTAGCGTGCCTTCTTGCTATAGCTGTATTGCCATCTATAGATAAGCTCAGCATTGAAACCAGTACGTGGCATGGAAGGGAGACATAATATAATTCGATAGAGCTGGCAGGTTCGACACCCTTACTTCTCCAAGACTATTCCGAGTTCCCAGTGACGCGCTCGTGGTATCTAGATTCCCGGATCATTTCAGACTCTATGGTCAGCATGTCGCCGCTGCCTTGTGCAGTCGACTCTGAAAATCAAGTGTCACTTGCTGGTACGGAGTTAAGTGTGGTTTTCTGGCTTGCAGTATGCTGTCATTAGTAGAGATCCCGTACCTAGTTTGGACGGAAGGGGTTGCGCTATTAATTACCTTCAAAACTCGCTGCAACTGGCTGAAGCAGTTGATGCGAGACTATGCCTCCACGTCGGTTTCTTATATTGTCTGCCATGTCTGCCACAATTAACGGTCAATCGAAAGCAGCGCGGTAGTCTGAATAACAAGAAAATGCGATGTAGTTGTCTCCGATTGAGCTTGAACACCCTCGCATCTGATTTAGCTCGGTCTTGGGTGAAATAACTGCCTCATGTTAGCGCTTCAGAACCATGGAATGCCGCCGAGAAAGCTACTGGCCAGTAAACCTTTGACCTTTCCTTGGGTTGCTGATAGCGGATCATGATCTCCGGTAGATAGCTGCTTACCTGGAACAGCAGATGCTTCTGTCTTCTTCGCATCTCCCTCTTTGCACACATGCTTAGCCCATGGCGGCTTAATACTGTCAAGTGCTGTCATGAACATCCTCCATGTTTTCATTTAATTCTCTAGACACTGATTATGTCACATGTCCAACGTCGGCAAACGTCTCCCGTCTTGGTAGATGAGCTAAACTTTGAGTCAACTCGAGAAGCCTGTGAGAATTTCCGTAATATCGGCGAGGGTCCTCGTCGCCGTGACCGTGCCATTGAAAGAGGATTTCCCAGGCGGTGTAGGTATAGACGAATTCCTGATACTGACGGAGACAGCACAAACAGCCTTCACCGGTATTTTCATGTGGAGAAGTATGTGCCAAATAATTTCTTGTTAACAGTTTCAGGTTTGCGAGGCTTTAGAAGAGCTATCTTGCAGACGAGGAGAGACAATGAGACGCCGCGTCTGTTAATGAAATAACAGATAAGCAATTAGATCTAGACGAAAAGGTTTCAAGGGATACCTGTGACGCAGTTTAAAGTTTGATACTATTGCAGCGGCCCTGTGGCATCGACTGAGGAAGTTGTGTATGCGATGAAACCTGGAATTACCAAGCAGCAAAAATTAATGTGATCCATTCTATCAGTGCGATTGTACAGGTTGCCTCAACTCCTAGTTCGATATCCGACAGGGTTCTCCAAAAAAGGCTATCTTCACTGCCAGCAAACTTAAGGCTATCCAAAGCTTATCAGGACAGCAAGTGGCCGCCAAACTTTGCTATCTTGCATTTTCTCCGGATATGCCGGTAGATACTCCAGCTGTTTTTGTCACCCTGTGACTTTTATCTCTCCTTTTCGCGTTTGAGGCTACCAAATGATCTTGTTATGGCGCATCCAATCGAGAGATTCAAATAACCACCTGGGACATCGTTTCCTAAGCGACGCAACCCAATATATCTTCAGCCAGATAGGCATCATGCGGGACCGCAGGTTTGCGGACCAGCTCGTCCAAGAGAACCTCCGTTCCAGAGGATTCGTGGAGGGGGCTAACTTGACAATAAGGTATTTAGGGAGACGCACTAGAGGAGCTTGGCGGGAGTTAAGTTAACGATAAAGAAAGGTGCTGGATGTAATGAGGCACTATGATAAATATGGTAAACATGAATGCCAATCTATCTAATAAATATCATTTTATACTTCTAATAAAAATAGGCCAGACTCATACTATTTATTGTTTCTAAAAGAAAGCTACTATTAAGGTTTCTATAAAGCAAATACTGTCACTCTTTGACGCAACCTTAATAATAAACCTGCAAGTGCTAACTACTATGCAATACCACCGAATTAGCATAACAGGTTGCACACAGACTGACACAGCCTCCTATATCCTATATTTACTTAAATCACTGCCAGATTGCAATAAAGGGCCACTTCTATAAGTAGTTCCAAGTACCCAGTCTTTATGCAAGACTAGGTAACCTAGCAAAAGATACTATTTCTTTACTTATAAAAGGATATAATTATATCAGGCGCTTTACTAAGAGTAAGTAGTAACTTTATTTAATTGAGTAAGTTAAAAAAGATATTAAGTATAAATAGTTTTAAATTTAATAAAATAGAATTATTAATAGTAAAAGATTCTTTTTTTCTTATTATAAGTTTTTAAATAATATAATTAATAATAAAGTAATAAATAATTTTCTTTTTATATTAAACTTTTAAATTATTTAAATTATATATTTATTAAATAATAAGATTATATAATATATTCTTATATTTTACTATTTATAATATAGTAAAGCTAGTCTATAATAATCCGGGTTATAATAATAAATTAGCTATAATAATAGAAATCTCTATATATCTCCTTTTTATACTAAAATTAGGGCAAACCCTAATAATACTAATATCGTCTGGAATTCTACTGAGTCACTACTAAGATTGCTATAGAAAGGTACTTAAATCCTAATATAGTAGGGCAAATAGGTGCCTTAGAATGCCTCAGGCCTCTAGAATCCCTCTATATTTCCTGTCGGGTGTATCTTTCTAGGGGTTTTGCTAGCAAACAGTATATGCCCTATTAAACCCCCCTCTAGCAATAACCTCTATCTAATAATAGCTAAGTATAGTCTTGTTATATTATTATAGACTAGCTTTACTATATATTAAGATATTTAATTAAAGCCTTTTATTATTAATAAGTTTATAAGTATAGTTAATTCTAAATTAATTTAAAGAAGGTATATAATTAATTAAATTAACTATAAGATATAAAAGAAAGATATAAGAATATAAAGTATTTATAGACTAATTATAAATTAATTTATATAGAATTTTTAATTCTATAAGTTATATACTTCTAATATACTTATATATTATATTTACCTAATTAACCTATAGTATTAGTGCACTGACCTAACCCCCTACTTTTAGTTAATATAAGCCCCTCTAGGCAGGTCAGGTAATTAAAAGGGGGGTCAGGCGATATTATTAAACCCGAGCTATAATATACACTAGGTTCCACAGCCCAAACCTGGAAAACAAGCTGTATTATATAATCTTAAAATTAAAAGTAAACTAGCATAGTTAAGATGCTTAAAGCAGCCCTTAGAGAGGGGTAAATACCACAAGCAAGATTAATTAATAATTTATAAGTTTAATAATTAAGAGTCTTAGAGTTACTTAAAAAGAATAAGCAGCTATAACTATTAAATAGAGAACTGAAAAGTAAGAATAAACCTTAATTTAAAGAAATAAAGATATAAAAATAAAACTAAAAGATATTAACTAAGACCTACCTTCTTAATAGCCTAACTAACTAAAATGCTTTTAAATAAAGCTATATTCTAAAGTTAACTACTAAAAGGGTATTCTATTTTATGTGACTTAGTGATCTAATATAATTTAATTAGCTTTAAATTAAAGAGCTAAAGAGGCTAGAATACTTAAATTATATAATAAAAATTAGAGCTTAAAAGAGTAAAGTAACTCTAAAGTTTAAGTAAGGAGAAGAACCTGCAAAATATTATAATAAGCTTCTTACTAAGGACTAGGAGAATATAAAAGCTAAAATAACCCTCTATTAAACTGATTTAGAGTGGTTTATAAAGCAAGTGGATGGAATCTGAAATATACTTAATTAGCTAATTAAAAAGCTGGCCCTATATTATATTAAAATATATACTCTAGTAATAACTAGATTAAAGAAATATAATAATATTTCTCTATTCTTTACTAATCTTAAAGCTATATATAAAGTAAATAATACTCTATAAAAGAAATAAGTATAAAAAGTATATTTTAATATACTAAAGAAAGAAATAAGTAATAAAACAAACTAGTGAGAATGGATTATTAAGTGGGAAAAGGCTATAAATATAGTGAAACTCTAAAAGATAGCAGAAAGCCTTAATTTATCTATCTAATTTAAAGACCTTAAATAAGTATTAGATTATAAGTTTAAATTAATTTTATATATTAAGAAGAATTAGAACTAAAAGGAAATTAAGAATAGAAGTTATTAATTAGCTACCTTTATAGTTAAATTTTAAGATAAACTTTATAATAATAAAGAGTCACTTATAAAGCTAAATAAATTAAAAATTATAAAAGGGAGCTTTAGACTAATATTCCAAGCTTTAGATACTAAAACATAAGGCAGATTAAAACTATAAGCCTTTAATATAAAGAGTTAAAAGCAATCTAAGCTATTAACTAAGGACTTAAGTAAATAAAGAAAAAAGTAATAATAGCAAGCTTTAAATATAATAGAAATATGCATTCTATATAACTCTAAGCACTATAGAGCAAATATATTAAACTATTAGGTGGCTTTTTTAAAGATAATACTACTAAAGTTTATTAAGTTAGAAAAGAAGGCAGAAGAATAGGAATAAAGATTTAAAACTAAATCTAAAGTTAGGAAGCTATATAAGAAGCTTAAAAGTAAGAAAGAAAGCTTATAGAAAGAAATATAATAATAGTAATTATTATAAACTTAAATCTTAGAAAAGGCAGCTTTATTTCTAATAAAGTAAAATAATTACTTATTAAAGAACTTAGTAATATTAGATTTAGAAACTACCCTCTATCTTTTTAATAAAATCATAAGGTTCTAAAATTTTAAATAATTAATTAAGAATAAGTTTATATTTGCAAGATTAAATAAGCTTCTAATTATAGGCTATAGGGATATTAACTTATGCATCTAAAACCTATAAGAAGAGCCTTATTAGCTTACCTTAAATTGCATTATTTACTACTTATAAATAGAAGTAAACCTAGTCTCTCTATAAAAACTATAGAAAAAGAGGTATTAGTGGGATTAATAAAACACTAATAATATTATCTATTATAACAGCAGTGCTGCACTTTGCAAAATAACTTAATATTATAATTAATATATGCTAGAATATATACCTAAAAACGCAAAATAAGCTGCGTTTTTTATAAAAAGACTGCTTTATAACTTCTAGACCGTAAGAAAGCTATAAAGAGCAGCGGTAATAAGATAGTATTAAAGACTTAGCCACCCTAGCCTAAGAGCACTTAAGAACCTACTTAATTATATAAAAGGGGCAAGAATTAAGGGCCTAATAATAGTCTAATGTAATATTTATAGAATTAGAAAGGCAAAATAGAAGGAGCACTATAAAGAGTAATAATAAAGCTTAAAACCTAGAGAACAAGTCTCTATTAACTTCTATAACTATTTAGAAGGAATTAGCAACTTTAAATTATATACTATAATTATAAATAGGGAAATAAACTATACCTAGGACTATTATTTTAAAATATATAATAAAGAAAGCCTACTTATAATACTTAAATACCTTATAGATATACTAGAAAAGAGATATAGAGTCTAATTATAAATAATAGAAATAGATAATAAGCTATAAAATAGCTAAATAATCTGCATATAGTTATAATAAAAAGTTATTAAAGTTAATAAAAGTGCATTATATATATAAGTATAGAATAGCTTAGGGGAGTATTTTAGGGGGGTGGCAAAAGAAAAGGCAAGGCTATTTACTCTTAATAGTAACTTGCTAAAAAAACTATAGCTAGAAATAATAAGAATAGCTATTTATCTTCTAAATTAAATACTAAAATAAAGGCTTAAGTAGAAGACTTTATATAAGAGCTTTCTTTTTAAAGTCTTAGGTATAGAAGTTAGAAATTAAACTTAATTATAAATTATATACTTAAAGACTATTAGATATAAAGTGTTTATAATAATTAAGAAGGTATAATTAAAATAATAATAGCTTAAGTTAAAAACCTTACTAAAGATATAGATTAGTTATTTAGTAGGATATAACTCTTAAAATATCTTTTAAATTTAGAACCTAGTTACTAACTATATATATATAACCTATAATATTAAATTTAATAAAAAAGATATATTTAATATAAATAAAGACTATATATAAAAAATAGTAGGTAAA
>JAANBC010000662.1:0-14200 GCA_014621405.1 Stylonectria norvegica | reverse complement strand
CACCGAGGGGAACTGCTCCAGCGGCACGCCGAGATTCGGCAGCCCGTTCACCCAGCCCAGCAGCGCCATGTCGGCGATGGAGTAGCGCCCGCGCCCTGGGCCTACTACGTAGTCGCGCGAGGAGAGGCGCGTGTCGAGGATCCCGTAGAGGCGCTCTGTTTCGCCGACGTAGCGCTGTATGCCGTAGGGGATCTTCTCTTTGGCGGCGTTGACGAAGTGGTTGGCTTGGCCTTGCCTGGGGGGTTGTTAGGTTCGGGTTCATATCGAGGCTTAAGAGACGAAAGGAAGGGAAGCAGATGACAGAACATACATAGGTCCAAGCCCACCGTGCTGCCAACCAATCCACGCCTCAGCACGCGTATAGTCATCGTCGTCACCCGCAAACGAGAAGCGATGCTCAGGGTCGTACTTGCGAGTCAGATAGCTCAAGATGGCGTTGCCCTCAAAGACAGCCAGGCCCTTGTTGTCGTGGTCGACGATGGCGGGGATGCGGCCGTTGGGGTTGACGGCGACGAACCACGGCTCCTTCTGGATGTCCTGGCCGATGTGGATCGACTGCACCGTGTACTGCAGCCCGTAGGCCTCCTTGAGCTCCTCGAGCAGCACGCTGGCCTTGTAGCCGTTGGGCGTGGAGAAGGTGAGGAGCTCGATGCCTTTGGTGGCGATGAGGCCGGTGGGTCGGGACATGGTGAGGGTGAGGTAAATTGGGGGAGGTGAACTTGGAGGGAAAGTGGTGATGTTTACGAGAGACTGACTACATGTATCAGGGGTAATAACCTACACTTTGAGAGTGATTGTGGTGATTGTGGTTCTCATGTCGGTGCCATGATGGCCTTTATATCGAGCAGCCATGACGCATCACGCATATACGGAACTACACCAAAACCTTCAATTAATCATCATCACATGGGATGCTCCCACCCAGCATCACCTCGCCCACTCTGCCCTTCCGCATGCGGTCGTTTTGGCGGACAGCCAGTCGTGCCATTGGCCACACAAACGCTATAACACGACCGAACTCCGAAAACCCAACTCGGCTTGCTTAGCAACTTTCTCCTTCCGGGCGCCGCGCGGGATAGAAATGGTGGTGCGGTGGGCAGAGGTGAAGTGAAGGATGACTAAGTTGCATTTCGCGGGGTGATGCCGTGATGGATGGATGCTGTGAGTTGGAAATTATGTACTTGAGCCGGCGGGAGCAGTTAAGAGAAGGAACAGTCATTCAAGAATTAATGATTAGTCATTACATCTATGCATCCATACAAGGAACTGTTACACATCAAGCATGCATGTGTAATTACCATTTCCTCAACGAGACTCCGTGGCAGTGTTGACATCGTTGGCATTGCTGAGGTATTGCTGATTCATTTTGGACTCAGCGGCGTCTATTCCAGGACTTGCATGACTTAAGCATTCACGTCCAGCCCCCGCTAGTCCCCTTACCAGGAGCCTTCCTTTCCATCTCCCCTGCCCGCCGACGTTGGTTCATCCCACAAGGCGGATTCCGGTCCCGTCCCTAGTAGGCCACGGGGGAACCAAGGTCCAACGGAGGGAGGAAGGATTTGCTGAAGGATTTCGGGGCGCGATCCGGCGGGCAGGTGTTGCATGGAAGGGGTAAGGGGGGGGGGATGCTTGCGTGATTCCACTGCCTTGGTTGCCATCTTGATGGAGAGTCGAGCTCGAGTATCATGAGATTTGGGTGGCGGTTTGCGGGCGCATAGGACGCGATGATGCGGACGGAGACTTTTTTCTCCTCTTTGCCGGGCAAGGAGAAAGCAAGTTGGCTAGCAAGCTAGTTGGCCTTCTGTTCAAGGATCGCAAGGAGCCACGGCCTGATCTGGGGGAAAGGAACTTAGGTACGGGGGAGATGAAGCCAAGACCAGCCTGGCCCCCAAACGACACCACCAGGAGCAGAGCTACCGGGATTCTCATGAATCCTACGGCTTTTTTCGCGGATTTGGACGGACATATCCCAATATCCAGTTTCGCGAACCTCCAGCAAGTGCTAATGAATGCATATGAAGGCTTGTTAGAAACCTCTTGGTGGACCTTCGACGGCAAAGGGGAGATGTGTTGCGTGGCAAGCCAAGGAAGGCCATTGCCAAGTTCGTCCCCTGGCGCGCCTCTCTTACCCTGCGTATTCTGAAACAGACCCGCTACATGCATGAATTCGACGGCCAGGCGTTCTAGACCCAGCCCTACCAGACCCATCGGGTAATGGGAGCTCGTCCTTCTAGGGGGGACCGTGAAGAGAGCCTCTGGCGATGGGCCAGCTGCACAGCACAGCGCTGCGATTGGGTTCTGACTCAGAAAGTAGAGATTCATCTTGTGCACTATCGGGGAATGAGACAGGGGCAAAGGCGAAGGGGAGGAAGAGGAGGAAGAGCTTTTGGGGGTGGAGGTTTGCATGATGTTCGTAATTACCTCGCAGTGGGCGTGATTTCGAGTTTCAACTCCTCCAAGATGCCAATGGACCATATTCTATCAATCCCAAACATCTTCATGTCCAAGGTAACTAGTCCTCTGAAAAGGTTAGCGGTCCACTCTATCTCCTAACTTATAAACCCCACCTTCCTGTCAACTTACATGCCTGACAGTCGGAAAAAAGGCACGAGAAGGATCCGGTCCATACACTATACTGTTAACAGAAAATAGTCACTCCTTCACCCACTCACTAATATAGTCGATTCAACTCCTTGTAGGATCTATCGCCTTGATGGATCTCTCCACGTCGCCTACGAGGCGATGTTCCGCCAAGGATTGCGACGAACTAATATAGTCCATTTGATCGTGGTTTGCAGTCGTATGACTTATACGTAGTGTCCGTCGGTAAACACTTACCCGGTGGGAACGGCGTCTCGGGTACCACACGCCTTGCCCGTTCGCCGGCCGTAGACTACTCGTCCGGTGTCTGGAACAAACCCGAAGGATGGCCCCGCCGAACCTTGCCGGACACGCAAGCAGTTCTCGGGGCCCGAAACTTGGGTGGAGACTCCGAGCGAATGTTCGGCGGAGATCTTGACGGAAGGCCATTCCTTCCAGGACTCAGGAGCCAAACCGCCAAGGGCAAGACCAGAGGGCATCGTCGTCGTGTGCCCGCTAGACACGATACTTCGCGGGCGTATGCGTGGTCCGCTGGGGTTTCTCTCCGCTCGCCGATCCTCGAATGCCGCGGCGGCGTTTCGTGTGTTTTCTAGACGAGCTACATAGTGGTACGTACGCATGCTTCTCCGTCGCCAGCAACGAGGCGCGATGACGATGGGTCGTGCCTCGGAGAAGCAATATTCCATGAGTCGGAGATGGGAGGAGGGCATTTCGACGGGATCGACGAACGGCGAGACGCACGTCTAAGGGCCATTGCAGATCTAAGTTACGTTGCTGCTGGTTCCGTGGAGAAGGTATCGAAAGGCGCGCCCGAAGTAGCGTGGCGATAGGACTCATACGAGCGCCTTCAAGCTTCTGCCGACTACCGTCTGCCGTCTTCCCGTGACGAGCATCATTGCTCATGGGGACGGGTTCCATTGCTTGCTGGGGGATGATTCCCAAGCGTGGCATTGCATCCAAGGGTCTGGTTTGTTTTGGTGCCAATTGCCAACTGCCCTCGTCCAAACTCGGTATCTGCATTCCACCGACCCCAGAGCAAGAACAGGACCCATTCTTTGAGTGGTTGATGGTCCCCCCAAGGCTGGGTACTTTTACCGTGGCCTGTCACTGACTGTGGAGGGGGGGGGGCGTGCGAAATGCGGCTGCGACAGTCCCCCATCATCGGCATCGCACTCGGCGACATTGCCCGAAGCCTCGCGGGCACGGCCACGCAGTTGGACCAGCCCGTCCTCCGCCCTTTCAACGTGTGCGAGGGACAGTTTTGGTGGTGAAAAGGCGGAGGACCAGGGGTCGTTCGCAGAGCGGGGGGAGCAAGGGGGCCAGCCACTTCTGCCAGGTCGCTGGGCTGCTCCGCCACTCCCGGCCGTTGACGGGCTGCTATTCGCAGAGCGGAGCGGTGCGGTGCGGTGCGGCATGGATGATGGGGACCCTGCGGCCTTCGTCCGCCTAGCTGTCTGCCTGGCCGTGGATGCCGTTGCTGCTGCTGCTGCTCCAGTTGAGTCTGTGTGGTAGGTTGTGTGGGTTGCTTGCTGTGCCATGCAGATGTGTGACTGGACGGCGGCCGAGATGCGTTGCAGATCTGCTCCCAGCAGGGCTGATAGCCCGCCTGGAATAGGCAAGCAATAATCGTTAGTGAGTACTCGAGGCTCCGCGCAGATCTGTGAGCTAGATGCCCGTCCCCGACTAACAGACGTTGATGCAGACGGAGACCACCACCACAGCCACAGCCACATGGGAATCACTCGCGGCCGCAGACGTGGTGATCTCGCATGGCCTTGCCAAGCCCGGCTACCGTCGTGACCTCGTCGTATCCCCTCTCAGTCCCTCTCCCCTCTCCAATTGGCCCGTCTCTGCGACCCTCCATCCGGTTCGTGTCGGCGACCGGCCGGGATGAGGCCCGACTATGTCGTACGCAGCCAAGTACTGCTCAAGCATCTTCATGCGAGGGTCCCCGCTCTTGCAAACGACCCAATCATCGCATGATCCCAGTCTCGTAGCCTCCTTCAGCCCTACGAAGTACCAAGTCTCCTCCGCCGTTCGAGGCCACGCCCCCCCCGTCCCAAACGCCCGACCCCAACACTCCCCCACATCTCCAACTGCTAGGTTGGAGACAGCATCGCTCGTGGCACATAGGTTTGCTTTCTGTTGCAACTCTGGATGCTGCGGTGCTTGCATGCTGCGACCTGCAACATGCAACCTGCGTGCAACATCCACCACACGTCCCGGACTCGCCGACAGCAGCGACGCTCGCTGTGCTTCTCTCCGTGCTTCCACGCCTGCGTCCTGCTTGGTAGACTCACCGCCAGGAACAGCCCATCAACCTCCAGCCCTACAGCCTCGAGTACCGACTTCTGGCGGTCCCTTCTGGCGGTCCCTGACAGTCTGCCAGCCCTGAAGCCCGGGGATAGTCCTCCCCCCGCATCGCCGGCCTGCAAACGGTGAGACGGCAAGTTGCCAAACGCGCGGACCCGCCGCCATGACGACGAATGCATCTCTTTCATCTGCATCGGCATCGGCATCTGCATGTTGCGCTCTGACGCTTGTCTCTCTTTGAGGGCCTTTCTCGTTGCCTTCCACGGCTAAGCCTCTGAAGATAGAGTCTCACGTCGCTAGGCGGTCGCTGGTATTGCCGCCGGAGGAGGGGGATGATTGGGTACACGTGATCTACGGTCGGTGTACATGGTCTTGTTCTCCATAGCCGTAGGGCAGCGGTTGTCGAATTTAGCCCACATTACGTCTAGGCTAGTACGTACCGGTAGCAGCAGCAGCAGCAGCGCACTCGTCGTCGTCGTCGCGGCTCTCGTTGAAACGGCTTCACGAATTACTACTTCGGGCCCGTCTGCCTCGCAAGGAAGAATCACACTTTGCTTTTCTCATGTCCCGCGGAACTTCTTGGCTGCTTCTCGCTCGCTCGCTCTTTTCTGAGCATTGTCAATTGAGCGAATTGCTTGCTGGGTTTGACGATGGAAAGGCTAGACGAAAGCTCGTCCACTTTACGATCCTTCGACGTGGATGAGAGCCCGCAAAGGAGGTCCTCGGATATTCTGTCGCTGTTTCCGACGTCGGCTAGGCCTTTCTGGAATCCTTGCCTTGCCTGCCGGCTGCGAGCGGAGTGTCCAGCCGGATTGCGGGCCCAACGTCAACGTCGTGGGTCATCCAGAGGTCCGTTCATTTTGCGTCAACGTGCTCCCAGATCCGTAGCAGGATTCCACTAATTGTGCCTAGATTCGATATCACTCCTGAAGCCTCGAAAACAAGGGGACGCGAAGGATTCCCTCAAAACTCAAGCCTCAGCTAATTTCGACAGAAAGTCTCCGAGCCGCCAAGGTCTCCCTGGTCGCACACGACTTGGGGGCCAGAGATCGTGGCTAGGCAAGTAAATCCGCAACGTGAATGTTCGTGGCCCGCTCCTGGGGAGCCCTGGGAAGGATCTTGTCTTCTTAGTCTGCCCCTGGTGGTAATTGACAAGCAGCCCGCAAGTGGTTGAGGGAGTGAGAACCTTATTGCCGCCTTGGGAATCTTCCTTTACAGGTTAGGACGATTAAGCGGTTAGTGCCCAAGGCTGGGAGCTCGGATTTTGAGTCGTCGACGTTTTGCCCCCCCTAGCCTGCGTGGCCGTTGCCAAGCCATCACATCCGGGTTAGTTTCTGCAGAGTGCGACCAGCTCGGAATTTGACTTTAACGACATATTTGTTCCGTACGAATACGTGTTGTAGTCCGACCAGTCCTAGGCGAATTATAAAGCACGAGACGACTTACAAGGGCGTGATCGACCTGAAAATCACTCTTCAGTCGTAGATTTCAAAGCGACCTCAACACAAGCTCGAACCGTTGCCGGAAGACGCGGCCTTGACTCCACAGCGCCATAAGTCCATTCAACTGCCGACTAAGATGATTTGATCGGGGCGTCGAGGCCATTGGCTATCAAGACTACTTTTACTGTTACTGAATATCAGGTCTCACGACATCTCACTAAAAGAAAGAAGCTTCTCACCCAGAGCGGCAACACAACAGAGGGCCAGGTAGATGGGCGGCGGCCGCTGACCCCCATGATCTTTTGTCCGGGCTGAAGGCGAAGGCCGCCATTCGTTGATGCTGGGAGCAATAGGGTTCAGGCTGCACCCAAGTGCCACACCAAGCGAGTCCCATAGGGCTGCATCTCCCGGATGACGGGACCACGGAAGCCGCGCTTGATAAGCACGTAAACTGAGTTCGAGGCCGCACATTGATGGCGGCCGAACCGTGATAATTTCCCCAGCTTGAGAATGCGAGCGCAGTGAGTTGATTAGTCTGAATTTTGGGCCGGAATCATGGGTGCACTGGGCAAATAGACGCCCATTGAAGGTTTGACGATTGAAAACCTTCAGCGGTGCCACGTAACGGGCCGCGATCCCTCCAGGGGCATCAGGGGCGTCAATGATCATGTAGGGGTCAGGGGCTTCGAAAACTGCCATGGGAAGATGCATTTGATGTGAAATGAAGCTTTTGGCAACATCAGGAGCTGATGGAGCTGAGCCAATGGTTCAGTGTATTTCTCGACACATATAACCATATCGGGAAATCAGTGCCAATGGCCCACTACCAAAGTTCCAAAGCGCCAACGCCTCTCAGGCGCCGTGCAGGAGCGGCAACAGCGAGGGCCCTGAAGAGAGCAGGCACATGGAGAGCAACACACACTCTCCATGCTTGTTCAATGAGCTGTGATTGTATGCGTGATGAGCCAGGGCCGCGCTCGGTGGTCCCGGTGGTCTGGGGTGGTAAGGCTGAGGTACCGCTGCAGCGCACAAGGTGCCCTGGCCAGTGCATCGTCGCGACGTGGGCTTGGGTCGTCCTTGGGGGGGGAATCGCCTGATAACCCGCTGTGGGGAGGCGGAGCAATTGGTCAATGAGCGAGATGATAGGGGTAGGGCAGACGCACGTTGGTTTGAGGCCACGATGAAGGTTGGTGGTTGGGGGCTAAACTGGCGACGAGGTACTATGTAGTATGCACGGCGACCGGTTCAGATGCGCACACCAATCATCAATCTGACTCGGTCAAGTGAAGGATGTTAGGCCCAGCCAGTGCCAGGGAATAGGGAAGGCTAACAGGAGCCCGAGTCTCCATCTCGGTGACCTGGGCTACCTGGGTTGTTGGAGTGCCCGAGCAGGGATAGCATGTGAAGAGAATCAACAGGACGGAGTTGTGAGGTGAAAGCGATCGGCTAGGAATTATAGTTGATGGCGTAACTCCGTATATGTGCAACAAAATCCGGTCCTAAACTAGTTGACGGGGACTGGTTATTGTTTCCTTGGAAGTGATCTTGGCAAATATCCTTGGTGCTATGGTCCGTTGATGCCATCGTCTTGTCCGTTTCTGTCCACAGGATCACTGCCCATGGGGATAACATGGTCCACATTCAAGTTGTTGGGGGCGCAGGCGAAAGGAGGGCATAACTTTGTCCTTGCCTTGTATTATTACCAAGCACTCAAAGTAGGGTCCAATGCTGAGTGATTGGCAACTACACCACAAACTTAAAGCGTGAGCGCATAGTGACATGGTGTACTTCGTACGGTACCAGATTCGCCAGCATAGTGCACGTGAAGTGCCAGAGTGAAAACGGGCCGTTACATCGTCATCGATGTGATAGAGTCGGGGTTGGCATGGCTGATAGCATTGGCGATTGGCGCAGGCGCTGGCGTCGTACTGGCGTTGGGTGTTGAAACATAACGACGGCGCTGCAGCCCCGCGGCTGATCCTCGAATTGAATTTGAGCCCCCATGTAGCAAGGCTCCTTCGAAATTTGGAATCTAACAAGGGGGGCTTGGTAATTAGTCGCAGCCAGTCGGGAACCTTGGTGACTGTTTGTCAGAAGCGCGCCAAAAATAACTGCCTTACAAAGCCTTTGTGTAGGGCTTCGTACGGCTCTCGTCCATCCCAACAAGCGCAAGGCATGACTGTTGCGGCTCGAGGCTTGTAACCCACCTTGGTTATTTCTGCAACGGGTCGAGGGACTTTGTCCGACTCAATTTGTTGTCGAAGCCCTAGCTTCGAAGGCTTTTGGCCTGAGCCGTGGACAACGCAAGAGCCAGCAGGCAGCAGGGGGTTGAATTCGCGGCACTCGGTCTGTCGTGCTTGCTTCTGGCTTCTGTATCGGCTTCTGGCGCCGTCGTCGTCTCTCGCCGGGGTACCTCCCCTCGGAGCTAGCGGCACTTTCGCCGCGCCAGGCCGGTGCTTCGCCTAACGCCTAATGGAATACAAGAAAAGCCGCCAGCACCGCGCTACATGAGCCACTCGGGTGCCATGTGCCGTGGAGGAGCAGATGAAGGCCAAGGGCAGTAGAATTTGTAGGGGACGGAAATAGGCGAGACGGACAGAAGACAGTCGATGTACATAGTAATAGCACGAAGGATCTGGAGATGCACTAGAACGAGAGTAGTAGTAAATGCGCAGCGGAAGGGTTGATCGTCGCTGGGGGGCATTGAATCAATCTTCCGTATACGGTGTTCTTCGTACAGCCTCCACCTGCCGCAGTGGGCTGTGACTATTCGTAGATGAGCGACGAAACGAACGCCTCAATAGGTAAATGGCCATCCTGGGAACGAGCATACCGTAGTAAGTGAATGCCCATTGAAGATTGAGTTGTGAAGATCCGCGGAGGACGATGTATTCATTGGCCCCGTATCCCTCGAAGTCAGTTGGGGGCATTTGGGGGCATTCGGAGCCCCAGAACCCCTTCGCGTCTGGGGGCGGCCGCCGCGCCAGATTGCAGGACGCTGGCTACGAGTTCAGACTTCCGCGTCGAATGAGCCATGTGGTAATGATTGCTGCCGTGTCCGCTAATGGCAAAATGTATCGTGAGAGAGCCGCAGTATCATCTTGTGCTCTCGGAGAGGATAGCTCCCAGTTTCCCAGCCATCCGGAGATGGAAGATGCGGGCCTGGCGGGTGGGCGGGCGTTGGGTGATCCTGTCGTCACACAGCCCTACGACGGCGCCAGTCGTAGATCGGCCGGCCAAAGCCCCGGGAGAGGGTGCATGATGGAGGTGTCGCAGCGTTGCAGCGGCCGACGCAGCGTTTTACTGAGTTGGGAGAGGTTTGTGTGCTGTGCTGGGTTCCCAGCTTGATGTGTGGTTGTGTGCAGAGTGGGCAAAATTAGTCCACATATGAAATTGTGGATCAAGGACCGGGCGGGGCGACCCCAGCGGTGAAGGTACGTACCACCAAGGCTGTTTCCTCCACTCCCAGGGCTAGCTGCCTGAGGTGTCCACAGCGCCTTACGGACCATGCATGGCAATGCCCTCTGTATCCTCCACCTTTCTTCTCCACAAGGACCTCCAGGATCACCAGGACCACCAGGATGCTACCTCTCTTGTCTCGATGCGATGCGAGGTCGAGGTACTAATCTCGCAGTCGAAGCCTGCAGTTCTCTCTTTCGTCTGCAACCGTATACCCCGTCCTGCTGCTCCTCCGCTCCGCTTCTTGCTCCTAGCAGCCCGACCGAGGATGGATGGCTGCCCAGTGACCTCGAGCGAGGCAGCAGATCAGGAGAGCTGCTTCTGAACTGGCATTGGCCGTTACTACTATAACGGAATCTTTGTAGGAAGTCTCCAGCACCCCGTGGCTCCAGTGAGCTGCTCGGCTCTCGCATTTCTCTCTGCTGCGGAACGCTAGGGGATTAGCGTTCGGGGGCCTTCTGGCTCAGGTCCCCGTCATGGCAGCCATAGCGTCCCTCCAAGCCATCCCACGGCAGCCCTGCAAGACCAGGGACAGGGGGGGTGTCGACTGTGGACCCCTTCTGGGGATGTGCGAGGGCGTGTGAGTCGGGGTGTATCTCTGCTGGTATCGCTGGGCGCTGGGCGTGTTCTTGCGGAAAGGCGTGCGTGAGTTGGTCTTTCGTCACTCCTCCGGCAGCTTGGTCTTGGGGATATTTAATCTACAGCCTCTTCCCCCTCATCCCCAAACACCAAAGTCCCGCCAACTCATCCCAGATTAGACGTGCCTTCTCCAGCTTAACTACATCAGTAGCCTGCTCCCTTCGTCGACGCTTCTCTCTTACACCTTCCAACCTCCAACCAACACTGTCTATCCCAGATACATATAGCTTCACCCCATCTGTCACTGAGCTGCTTTCATTGTTCTATTTCTCTGTCGAGCCTCACCTGGGAATACAGCCGACACCACTGTCACCCATCCTCTCCTCTCGATTCAACTGTTTCACTACCAACCTTTCACAATGTCTATGTTCACCATGCCACAACAACCTCAGTACACCTACGCTGCACCTGCGCCGCCTCCTAGGCAGTACTCGGGTCAGGGTACGAGCAGTGCCTTCAGCAGCTCCGCGAACCCCGACGAAGACTGGACCAAGATCTCCGACCTTGCCGAGCGCAGAAGGATACAGAACCGCATTGCCCAGCGCAACTACCGTATGTTGTTCAAGTTCTCCGATTAACTCCGGGGATTCCCAGACGAACAATCATTGACATGGATGCAGGCAAGAAGCTCAAGCGCCGCCTGGAAGACCTCGAGAGACGGGCCGGGTCTTCTGATGATGCCGACTGTGAGAAGCAGAGCACCACCAGCAGCAGTTCCACCACCAGCTCCAAGAGCAGCAAGCGTACATCACCCTCTAAGGCTCAGAAGGCACAGCCCTCTACGCCTGCCAAGCAGCTCTTATCCCAGCAATTCACGCCGCCTATGGAACACACCGACGAGATCTTCTTCGCCGGCAACTATGATGACCGGGAACGATCCAACACCCCGCCGCTCTTCACCTACTCAACTTACCCAGCTCCCGACGAGATGATGCTCCCGCCCTACGGATCCGCTCAGCCCTACCCGACCATGACGACAGCCGATAGCTATCCTAACTACATGACGACCTCAACAGTCCCGGTGACGCTCCCATCCATGACACACTTTAGCGATGCTGTCAAGCGGGAATCATACCCGAGCGACGACGGGCTCAACCCTTACATGACTTATGGTTTCACCCCAGGATTGGACTACAACGCCCCCAGTCCCTACGACCAGTCGAACCCTCATGTGAGTTACACAAGATACCCGCAGATACCCAGAGATCCACGTTGCTGATGGTTGGTGAGCAGACTCCTCCACTGTCGCACTCATTCGACCACTCGGCCAACTGCTCTGAGGCGGGCTACGAGTACCCCACCACGCCCTTGTCAATGCCCGGCTCTCCTCCCGGCATGCTTCACTCGCAATATTGAGACGCCACTATTTACAGGCACAACTTGTAACAACACTACGATGAACACCACATCACAAACGCCTCGAAAGCCACCGAACATTGACCCGTTCATTCGAAGACGAGCGCGGGGATCAAAAAGATGCTACAGGGCACTTTGCCAGATCAAGGCGGTAAACAAGTTCGGATCTTGGGCTCCCCTCCTTGGGGGCTAGGCGTCCAAGGGTAGCACGGAGCAAAGCCTCATGAAGGCATGGGGACGGGCGGGTTTCTTCCATTTCGATTCACTTCTACTGCTCGGGAACTTCCCGTGTTTACTTTCACTCAACCGTCGAAGGGCTCGACTCTGTTGTGTTACTGTCCACGGGCTACAATGCCCGGACTTTTGGGATTTCATTTTTGGGGAAGGGCAAACGGGATGATATGAAGGCGTTTTATACGGGATGGGTTATTTATGGGCGGGAACGGACGGACGGAATGACGATTGAATGGACGAGATGGAATCAGCGCCGTCAATGGCAGCTACTGTTGGCGACAACACTTTTGTTGAGTAGATATCCCTGAGTGGTTAGAAAAGTGCAACGACACTACAATGCAATTCATTAGCAATGCCCAACGAATCTCCCTCGCAATTGCCAGCACCGTGCCCTTGTAAGGCCCTACCGCTGATAGACAGCGGCCATGGCTAATCTCGTCGAGTGAAATGCCGCCCAAGAAGCGCCGCGGGCGCGAAACACATGCCCCATGCGGCGTTACGGCGCAGCCGGCGGCGTTGCGACTCCTCCAATCCCTCCACGTGCGGCTGCGACATGGCTGTCGCTATTGATGCCGTGACACTGGTGGCTGGCTCACAGGGCTTCCGCCGGGCGGACGATGCTACCTGGTTAGGCTGGGCAAGTGTGATGTCCTCGATAACGAGGGTACTTTGCTTCAGCTACGGTACGTACGCGTACAATACGGCGCATTTTAATATTCGCATGCGTGACCTGGGTGATAAGGTTGCGAACAAGGTGCGTATCAGGTATGGGGTCTACACGCTACGCGCGGCCAGATTTGCGTTCCATCCCCGGCGGACACGGACTTGGGCCGGACTGGATACGTAAGTAGGGATGGGGATAATATGGCATGGGATCCCGTCTCCCATCCCAGGCACGGCAGCCTCGGACTCTGGGAGAGCTCGGATTGAGGCCGTTAGGCTAGGGGTGGGTAGTTGGGAACTTTGGGGGGGTTGATTAGCAGAGGTGGTTTCTGCTGGATCCTCGGTCTCGTTTAACTGTAGCATTCAGTGCTTGGCAGGTAGCGTCCTCGCGGAGCCGTGCTAGGGCCTCTCCTCGTCGTCGGGAGCGTCGGCGAAAGTTGCCAGCCAGCCCGTTATTTGTTATGCTGCTGCTGTCTTGCGTCGCCGTCGCCGCAGCGGGCACGCGTAATTCGTAATTGATGCGTGCGCGTGTTCCAGCTGGTGGTGGTGGTGGTGGGTGTGCTGCTCGGTTTCCGCCCCCAATTGCCTGCCTGGGCGACGCCATGGGTCTGCGACTCGGCGGTCTGCTGCCTGCGCCGCGACCGCTGCGTTTCGGCAGCAGCAGGAATGTAATTAGGGTCTTTGGTCGTGCAAGTCTGCGCCTGCTTGGGAGGAGGGGGAGCCGAGGACTGGCGAGGGTGTGGTGGTGAAGTTCGTTCGTTTGTTGCCCGGCGATGCGATTGGCAAGGGGGCGGCACGGAGGGGGAATATGGAATTGCTGCCTGGCGTGGCGATAGTGAACAATACAGTGCCTTCCATTGTGCATGATGCTCGGATTTGGAAATGCGGATTCTATCCATATCGACGATCCTCGCTGGGAAGCCCGCTGTATCATTTCCCAGCGCTGCGTTTGAGTTCGAGGTTCGGACCGCTCCCACGCTGGCGGTCATCACACTAAAATTTACCGAGTCCGAAGCAACGGCTTCGCGGCGCGCTTCCCTGTACCGGGGCGACGTGTAACGACGATATGCAGCAATCAGAGGAGGACGGCAAGGCTTAGCGCGGACCCACCCAAGGTACTGCCATGGCATCATCGATCTGGGGAAGCGTCGAGAACGAAGAGGTCACTGAAGGCAGACGGCGGCAGACTGAAACTCCCGTCGGCTCATATCTACGACGCCAATTGCAGCACTGGATAGGGGCATCATGCAGGACGATCTACTCTACCTCTTCGGGGGCGACATGTATGTACCTCGAAACCCTCGCGAGACGCGCCGCGTCGTGATCGGGTCACCACCCCCGCCAACAAGCTCCTCGCTCGGGTGATCGACAGCACAGTAGCGAGACCACCACTGACATCCATGCCAGGCCCTGGGACTCCTCTCTCTGGACGTCCTCCGACGACCGCGTCCGCGGCGGCTCCAGCACCTCGCACCTCACGACGCTCTCGCCCG
>JAANBC010000661.1:0-14216 GCA_014621405.1 Stylonectria norvegica | reverse complement strand
TACAGCACTCCGGGTCTAGAGGGCGCCACTGTGTAATCTTGGTGGCATGCTGCTGTTGGATGCTTGCGGTACAGTGGGGACTCGGCGGCAGCGGACAGTGTGGGAACAGTGTGGGAGGACTTCAATTCACAGGGGACTGGCTGAGAGGACTGGCCGAGCCCAGGTGTTCCAGGCTCCATCCATGGGCGGAGGGGGCGATAGGGGTGGGTGTAGCGTGGACACGATAGGCTGGCGGGTGCCGCAGCTAAACATACTGTTGGCACTGTACCATAGTAGTAGCCGCTACGTCGGTTTCTACCTAAACCGTCATTCTCCAGGCTGGGACTTCGACAAAGCCCCCCCATTCCAGCCATTCTAGTATCCGTCCAGCGTCACTTGACTGCACCCGGCGTGCCCCAGCGTCCAGGGCCCCAGCCTGGCAGGGCTTCTTCCATCGGCTGTCTGGGATTGCCCCATCGGTACATGTTCACTGTGCGCATCTCCAGTCTCTTGTCTCCACTGCCGCTTACCAGACAGGGCGTTTTAACATTCGAGCTGGGGACTGCTGATGAACGGGCTGGGCGGGGGGCGTCAGCGGTCAGGTGAGGGATTGCGGCCTCAGGCTGTCAGGCAGTCATGGCGCAGGGAGCAGCGTCTCGTCGCGTCCAACCCCCTTGCCCCCTACAGCTACCGTAGAGCTTCAATTTGCCGCCTACTCGCGACTGCGCTGGGTTGTTTGTTTGGTTCGTGGTTCGTGGTTCGTGGTTCGTTGCTCTTTGTTGACATAATTTGACCTACTGGAGATTGCTATTACATAGTATCCACCGCCGCGTGAGGAACGAGCGGCTGCGTCTTCTGGACTGCGGCTCTGGACTGAGACTAGCCCCGCATTGCACCTTTGGGCACCTTGGGTTATTGGCGAGTTCCAGGTTGGGGAGCAAAAGGAGGGATGCAGACTATCTATCATCCGTGCTGTAAGGTTTCATCAACTTGATGTCTTGTTGTTGTCTTGGGTGCCGGTGCCCATCTCCTGCGTGTTTCGTAGGACAGTCAACATGGAGCGGGAGAGGCATGTCCCCAAGCATCCACATCCATGTCCGCATGTTCTCAGGCACTTCGATTGGAGCCGGAGCGCCGCCGTGCAATGCGGGTGTAGTGCAGTGCAGTGCAGCGGAGTGAAGCAGTGGTTATTTAGGTATGTGACAAGCGTTGATTGGCACAACCCACACCAGGGTTCTCTCGCGCCAGCCGTCCAGTGAAGGGAACTTGGAAACGGAGCCAAGATCCCTGAGGAACCTGGAGGCGCGGGCTGGGCTGGGCTCGTCGATCGCGGCGGCGGTGCCGGGGGGCGCGTCTCGCAGCGTGCAACAGGAACCTGACCAGGCGCTCGAAAGCCCTGGGGCCAGGTGGACTCCTCTCGTTTGTTGCGTCTAGGGACTTCTCTGGCAAGCTGGCAATGGATGGCGTTCCAAAAATGGCCCATCATCAATCGTCCCGTGGTCGGGATGTGTGGGGCAGAAAGACGGGGCAGAAAGACGGGGCAGAAAGACGGGGCAGCGAGGCAGGTGGGGAGACGTGGCGGCTGGAATGCGCCCACGCACTGTGGAGGTGGGGAGACTTTATGCAGATCGCATGCTGATAAGCAATGCTAATCAAGCATCGAATCCTCACGTACAGTAATGTACTTCGTACAGTAATTAATATCAACTGCCATGATCTTCAATTATCGCTCTTCGTTGTTCCCAGTTGCCAAGTTGTCAAGATACCCATGATTGGCCAACCCATCCTATTCGACAGCCTCGTTCCAATACATGTACTGTGTGCAGTACATTCTTATCGCTATCTTATCTTCACCATCCGTGGCTTCCATCGAAACCTTCCATCGCACACATCAACTGACGTGCTCTTCTTGTCTTCTGCAAATGCCGTCCCATTCATGCAGTTTTTGATACACGCGCTTGTTGAGCTAGAGATAATCAGTGCTAGTAATGACTGATAATGGACGGTCTTCGCCTTTGTTCGTCTTCGTCTCGGGCCCTGGTTGGTTCTCCCCAACCTCTCCAGGTTCACAACCACACCACCACCAATGCCATCCGCTACGGGAGTTCCTGATGGGAGGCACAGCAGACCACCCACTCACCCACGCTTTCACGCCCGCAAGCAACAACAAGGGTTAGGTAATTGTGGTAAGGCTAACTCCTTGCCTCTTGCCAATCCATCGTGGCTAGAGCATCGATCAAGCTGGGCTGGGCTGGGCAATCTAGTGAACTCCAAGCCCGGCTGGCCCGTTCACCAGCGCTTGATGCCTCCACACGGCAGCCACGCCGAGCTCTACGCCTCAAAGTCTCATTCTCATGCTCGTTCTATCCAACAAAGCTTCCCGCGCTCGCGAAGTCCGCGCCGTCATTTGACGCTGTGAACTGACAGTGACAGCCCACGGACGGTGCGGGGTGGCTGGCTATTTTAGGCCCTTGCTTAGCAACATTTGAGGTCTCTTCCTTGGCCCTCCCCCCCATCCCCTTGAGGCTAGGGGTGGGTTTGAAGTTGGGTCATCGCCCACTACGTACCGATCATCTCCAGCTGTTCCTTGTTCCTGAAAGCGGCCTCTTTCGAATGAGTGAGTGACTGTTCGCCTGTGTGTCCCTTGCCAGAATCTCTCACACGCCTCGTTGACACGGTCCCTTCAACCCCTTGATGAGCATGCACCGTGTGCACTGGGGAACGTGGGACCGTTGGGAGCTGTAACCGTAGCCAGGCACAAAGGTGAGGCGACTGATACCCTGACCTCTTTACCTCCCAGTTCGGCTCCCTGCATATGATGTGACACGGGCGTTTGGGCCACGATGGTGGCAAGGGAGCTGGGGTCGCTTGCAAGTTGGGGGCCCTGGGAACTGTTTAGCTGCTGTGACATGGACTGTTCGACATCTTGCTCCTGGGGATAATAATTATAGAGCTACAGTGGTTTCCCTTCATGTCACTGTCTCGGCACTGGGGGCTCCAAGCACGAAATCAACAGGGCTCCCGAGTGCATTGATCAAGATTAAGCCAGGAGCCGGAGTCCCAGCCTCGAATCGTCGACATGGACAAGGACATGGCGTGGGATGCTTGTTCTGCATTCTGCCTGCTTGCCTCTTGCTTGCAGCATCAATCATTTCTCCAGCAAGTTCACGGATACAGTATTCGGGCAGATCTCCAAACCAGCCTCTTTCCCCAGCTCATGTCCCACCTAATTCTCTCCCTCCCAACCCCATCCCACGAACACACATACAGAGACCATATGAAGCGACAAGTTCCTCGCCACACCGCCATTCATCATTGTAGGGGGTGCTTCAGCTTAAGTCGGTCAGTTAGCAAGCAAGCAAGTTGGGTACCAAAGTTGTGCGGCGCTTGCGGCGGCCCTGGCTCCGTCTCGTCTCAATAGCCGCTTCGTTCGCTTTGTCTGATCTGATCTGGCTTCGCCTCCCCAAATCTTCCACTCCGCCTCCTGTTCGTTCGGGGCTGGGCAATAGCAAGTCCAACAAGCACTGGGCTCGATGTGGCTTTCGTCGTAGATTCGTGTTACCAGCTCGCTCCCCGACCGCCACACGGTCCGAGTGGCCCTGCGGGACAACTGCAACTGTAACTCTCGGGTCGTATGCGATCCCATGCCTCATCGGCCGCCAGCAGATTGCATCTCCGTCGACGGGATGCAAGGAAGGCTGCTGCGAATAGTTCGCTTCGGCGTGTCCTGCGGGTTTACAGAACTGTCACAGGGCGACTCTTCAGCCTTGCGGGGCGCCCGTACTTATTTGTGCATCCTGTATTCTTCGTAGAGATGATAGTGTAGCTTTCTGTCTCTCGTCCCGTGGTCGTCCAGGCGCCCATCCGAGAGCGGCGTGGGGTGTTTTGCGGCGAGCCCGCGGCGTGTGAGCCCGACGGCCTCCGTTGCCGGGTATGGGGCGTTCTCTTGTCTGGTGAAATGCAGTTGCTGCAGGTACGAACACTGGTTGATGCTTTGAGTCATCCGCCCTTGATCAATAATTAGAGGTGGATTGTGGTTGTAATGATGTCTTGCGCGTGTGGAGTGGTGCTGTTGGCTGAAACGACACCTACATGTAGTTGTCTCGTCTCCAGGAGCAAGCTATCCGCCTTCTGGAACATTGGCCAACAATGCAATGCATTTGATGGAAGGCAACCCGTCTGCGTTAGTTACAGCATATTGAGTATTGGCTGTTAGAGACTTTCGACCATTTCTCAGCTAGACCCCATTTCAAGAGGAATCTATCACTGCCGTCCCGGGTAGTCGGCCGCCAATTTAGAACATTCCCATACCACATCCATTGCCCGTACGTATTTGGCATTACTTAACAACTTAAGTAAGTAAGTACCTTGCTTACTTACTACTGCTAGTAGTAAGTTACGATAGTAAGTATTATCTACGGGTACCGCACATAGCACTCGATGGAGACTTGGACATGGGTCTATTGGAGATTATACACTAGAAGACCAGGTCAACACTAGACAAGTAGAATGTCCTACGTACCACGCATCGTAATCTTCGTGCGATCGATATTGTCGAATACGTTACAAACGGTCTCGAGGAATAAGCGTGGCATGCTACAACACTCAACATTACTTCCACTTTGACCAGTAAAGTATCAATACCATGGGAACAATCCCAAATCTACGCTTCAAAAACTCCCATCTATGTATGCCCAAGTCGTAATGATTGAAAACTCCCCGCCTAAACCTCATGTCTCATCCCTCATGCCCACCGATGATACCCAACAGTATCGTGTTATATATATAGTCCAACTCATCATTTGTCCAAACCACGGGCCTTGATAAATCGGTTGATCTGCTCTCGTGTGAGCTTGTCGTTATATTGCTCGTAACACTCGTAGAAGGAGATGATTTCCTGCGTGGCATCTACCATAGAAGCAATGTCCACATTGCTCTCTGCTAACCACACTGCGAACCTGTGCACTCGCGACACCCGCACCTCCTGCTGTCGGTCCTTGATATCAGAACTGCTGCTGACCTCCTGGTTCCCACCCTGGGTGATGCGAGCGGACTGTGCCTGGCCCAGGGCCGCTTGCGCAGCCGCCAGGCCCGCCGCAGCTGCTGCGCCCGAGGAACTTTGACCAGGAATCGAGGGGTTTGGCCGGAGCACCAGAGCGAGGAGGATAGCGACTAAGGCGACGATGTGCGGTGGATACAGTAAGGGCAAGTCGGTTTGGAAGTGGTCGTTGACAACCGACTTTGCCAACTGAACATCCTCATCCACCAGTGCCAGTTCTGGCCGCAAGGCCGTTATGGTCCGAAACGGTTGGTGGATGATGAGCTGGGAGCTCAGCTCACTGATAAGAAAGAACTCGCACTCTCCAAGCTTGGAGATGTCGACGGCGATCATGTCCGCCCAGCAATTCCGCGCCTCTGTTATAATAACACGGATATGTTGCGGACATTCCTCCATCTTGCAAGCTACGTATAGGGCAGTCGCCATAACCAGGTAAGGGTTCGTCCGACGGATCTCGACTTTGGTATAGAATCGTTTCACGTATATCTGCGCCGTGGCGATTGGTTGTTGGCGAATTTGCAAGCGCTTGGCTAATTTATTCAACTCTACGGGGACGGTAGAAGTTAGCTACAGCGTTGGGCGGCAGAAGCGGCAAAGAGACCAACGTTGACAATAGAAGATGTACAGATGTCTCGGCTGCGGCAAGGGGAACATGCGGACGAGGTCGGCGTTGTCGTTTTCGAGTTTTTGGCGTTTCGTCATGAGCTGCTCCTTATTGAACTGCCAGTGACGCCGCTGCGTGGAATCCCAGTAGCTGGCTGACATGGCCCCGCGGGATGGGCCGTGGAGGCACCTTTCCTGCGAAGCGGGTGGAAATGTTGCGGTGGAGGAGTGGCATGGAGGAGTGGGAGGAAGAGGAGGACAATGGGAGGAGGTGGACAAGGCTGAGGAGATTGGAAATCGTGGACTTCCAGGTTGTGGCTCAGCGGCAAGGCTGCGATGAGGCTAATGAATGCGGGGGCGATGAGATTCGGTGAGATGTAGCTGCGCCACAAGGAACGAGAGGCCTGTCTTTTGTCTAAGGTACCTACTATCTACCATAGTAGTACCTTATCTACCATTTCTACATGTAATTTCAACACTCTCGCCCGTCTGGTAATAAGCAACGTACCTTAGCTGTCAGGATAATATAATGCGACTGATCAATTCATGGCTTCGACCTCTGAGTAATTGCTACGCATTCGAAATCCCCCCTCAGAAGAAAGAACAAAACCCTTATGCCGAGACAAGGCGAACAGAGAATGGAGCCAAGATGTGAAGAGAGCCAAAGAGCCAAAATATGTCTAGTCGGCGGGCCCTTCCGAAGAGCGCTAGCATAATTAAATCGCTGTGATTGCTCTGATTTCTTCTAGTTGCCGTGATTTGATTGCTTGTGCTGGACCCAGTTCAGCTTTCCTGTCCCTGTTTCCTCGGCCCTTGCAACTTCATGTTCCGTTGTCGTGTTCCACTAATCTCGAGGTTCCAAGGTTAAACTGACGAATACGGTGCGGCGTTGGCATTGACGATTTTGTCCTCACGACGTCAGCTCCGCCAAGTCCTTCAGCCAACTAACTCCCTCAGACAACCGCCAACAACGGTTCAGTCCCCTTCACTTCTCTCGCCGCCCAGCGCTCAATTCATTGGCAATCCGTTGCGGTCATTCCTCCCGTCGATCAGCATCACCCTCGCTCGCCTCGCTTCCTCCTCGTCCCGCCCACCGCGACTCCCGAACATGTTCTCGACGTAACCGTGCGAACGACGCGCAGTTCCACGCTTCCACGCACCGTAGCAAACCCGCGGCGAACAAACAAGCCCCCTGCGACGACCTGCGGCATCCCCGCGACTTCCGCCGTCGCCGAGAAATGCCCCCACCGCGGGCGCCTTTGCCATTGCCGTCGCCATGAGCGTGTCCAACCTGGTCGCCGAGGTCGAGCATGGCCTCGAGGAGTCGCAGAACCAGCGCGATGCCCGCGTCGAGCAGCTGTGGGCGAACCTGGAGCCGGATCGGACGGGCGAGCTTGATATGAAGGGACTGCAGAAGGGGCTTCGCAGGATTGATCACCGTGAGCAGCGAAGCCGCGCTTGACATTTCTCACGGTCCCCACGGCCGTGACGCCCACGACGAGGTACTGATGCGATTTCTACAGCTATGAAGAATGCCGACGAGATGTTGAAGCGTATCATGAAAGAGGTCGATAAAGACCAGGATGGCAAGATTCAATATGAAGGTGTGTTCTTTGCCTTATGTCTTCCACTCCAACCTGCGGCTCCGCCAGACATGCCCGCTGCGACATGGACGCTCACATACTAATCACTTCGTGACTCTAGAGTTTCGCAGATTTGTCGACAAGGCCGAGCGACAGCTCTTCGCTCTCTTCAGGTCCATCGACAAGGATGGCAACGGCCAGCTCGACAAGAACGAGCTGCAGACGGCCTTCAAACATGCCGGACTTACGGTTTCGAGCCGACGACTGAACGACTTCTTCAACGACATGGACGGCGATAACGACGGCTATGTCAGTTTCGATGAGTGGAGGTTAGTGCCCGATTTTTTTTTTTCATTATACATAATCTTTGCAGTCGCAGGCTCGTTGTTAGATGATTATCATGATCGAGGTCAGCCAGCGGAGAGGCTCAAGTCATGCGCCACGCCAAACTCGCAGGGAGCAACGTGATGACACTAAAAGTCTAACTAAGACTCGAACATCGAGATGGAGACAGCCGCGCAGATATACACCCGTTTGTTGTTCTCCCGCTGACCAGCCTCCCTAGAAACTTCCTCTTATTTATGCCGCCGAATGAGCATCCTTCTCAGCTGCACGCCGTTCTGTCCTTTTACTACTCTGTCGTCAGCGTGAATGCTGAGGGTGACTCGATTGTGAGCGAGGAAACATTAGAGGGTCTAGGTACGGACGACTCCCGCTCCCTTTTTAACACCCTTTTCGGTTCTCTTGTCAGAGTTGCCTCTCCCTTCGACTACCAAAAACCCGTCCCCGAGCCGCCGTCAATACCTCGCGCCGGCGGGGCAAACAACGTGGACCTGGACCCGAAAGACGCCATGGATGCCGCCGTCGCAGCCGACTACTCCCACGATGCCCTGTCGAGACAGGAAGACCAGGCACTGACAGAAGCCTTCTCACAACAACAAGCCGGCGCTGGCACCCCGGGACAGTCCTCAACTGGAGTCTTGACAAAGCAGAAGAAGCATATACTGACGGACTTTTCCCCTGATCCAGGTTACTTCCTTGCGGGTGCCATCGCCGGCGGAGTGTCGCGGACGGCCACTGCTCCTCTCGATCGATTGAAGGTCTATCTTCTTGTCAACACTACCATCAGCTCTGAGACGGCGGGGGTGGCTCTCAAGCAAGGGCGTCCGATCGCCGCCCTCAAGAATGCTGTGAGACCTTTTGGAGATGCTCTCAAAGATGTCTACAAATCTGGGGGCTTGCGTAGTTTCTTCGCAGGTGAGCATTTCCCTTACAGCTCACAGCCGAGATTGTGAGTTGGACATGAGACTAATGAAATATAGGCAATGGATTAAATGTCATCAAAATTATGCCTGAAACTGCCATCAAGTTTGGATCGTATGAAGCGGCCAAACGAGCTCTGGCTAATTTCGAGGGTCATGGTGACCCCAGGAAGATTAATTCATATTCCAAGTTCACCGCTGGCGGTGTTGCAGGCATGATCGCGCAGTATGTTGTCATGATAACCTTTTCACAAGCGATTCTTCACTAACTCGGTCAGATCATTCGTCTATCCCCTCGATACCCTCAAGTTCCGCCTGCAATGTGAGACCGTCAAGGGCGGTCTCAAAGGCGGAGCTCTTATTCGTCAAACAGCACTCAAGATGTACGCTGACGGAGGTATCTTCGCGGCGTATCGAGGATTGACTATGGGCTTGGTGGGCATGTTCCCCTATAGTGCCATCGACATGGGCACGTTTGAGTTGTTGAAGTCATCGTACAAGACGTACTACGCAAAGAAGACGGGGATCCACGAGGACGATGTCGAGTTGGGCAACGTCGCTACGGGCATCATCGGAGCAACTTCTGGAGCGTTTGGTGCGAGTGTCGTGTACCCGCTCAACGTCGTCCGAACTCGACTTCAGACCCAGGGGACCGCCATGCACAGTGCTACGTACACGGGAATCTGGGATGTGACGCAGAAGACGATAGCGCGAGAAGGATATCGCGGCCTGTACAAGGGTCTGACGCCAAACTTGCTCAAGGTTGCGCCGGCGTTGAGCATCACCTGGATTGTGTACGAGAACTCGAAGAAGTTCCTTGGCCTTAGCTAAGATGACGACTTGGAATGAGGACCACCAGGACCAGCAAAACGCTATATCATCGCGGCGCAGTGTTTGATGGACAAACACGCCTCAAACACAATCACATCTAGACAAGAACACCACCTCAAACAAACGCCGACACACATCACAGACGCAACCGCGCCGACTCTACTCACAATACCTATATCGCCTACACCTACGCGGACTACGAGGAAGCTGGATATCTGAAATTGGATGACATGACCTTGATGTGGGAAACTCGGCCCGAGCTGGGGTCAGAGGAGGGAGTATAACAGGAGGGAAGTATAACAGGCGAAGAAGGCCATGGGGGCCGCTTTGCCCAAAGGGGAGACGTGGATTTGAACTGGCAGAGGATTTTCAAAGCCAGACAGACAGGGCTCATTGTTGCTGTATTATTTGGCCGGAGTCGAGGGTTTAGATGTTGGGGAGATCTGATTATCTCTTGGGAGCTAGAGAGCCGTCTCGGGCGAGGAGGCATCTCGCACTTAGCAAGCCAGCAATAATGACAACTTTCCCTTCTAGACGATTGTGCAGGAACAACTTAGCAAATGCTTCGAGTAATTAATGAGACCAAGGGAAGTACACAACAGGACAAGGTGAAATGGGGGGAAAGGAGTAGGTGGGTTCAAGTAAGCTTATTTCTTCAGTGGTGCCAATGGAAGTCGTCGTGTCTCAGGATTGAGGGTTTATTCCAGGGTTAGGGTTATATCCACTCTCCTATCCAAAGGGTTCTCTCTTACCTTTTCCAATTCTGATCATACAGTGAATCACTGGGATTATACCTTAAGTAGTACTTAAGATGGTATTTCAGTCTGAAAGGATCTCATCGACTTCCACATCTCCACGCTTATAATCGCTCGTCACGGCCACGCACTCGCACTCGCGGCCTGTCCCCCAAGCTTACGCCACCGCCGCGGGGGAGCGAGCTTTGAGCTACGAGCTGCAGCCGTGACAGGCTTACACCAGAAGGGCAGCTGGGCTTGACGCGGCGGGGATGCGGCACGGGGGCCAATCGGACGACATCTGATAGTGCATTGACGGTGATGATCAGCGAGAGAGGCACTTTTGTCATGTTGGCGGAGCGTTGCAGCCTTGTTCACAGTCGAGGCGCTGACGAATAGAGGAGGGGAAGTGTCGTGATGGGAGTACTACGTACTAGTAGTATTGCTGATTCTAGCAAGAATTGTGAACGTGGTAGTGCAGGCGTTGATGATGGAGGTTGGTGGTGTTGATGATAACGCAGGTTTTGCTCACATGGATCCCTACCTTACCTCGTAGGTAAGGTATCTTTCCCCCAGCTCTCTCTTTGAAGCAGTGGTCTTCTCCCTCTCTTCAATCTTTTCTCTTCCAGGTTCTCAAGTCACTTGTGCATGATAAAGACGCTCTGCATGCGAACCGCATTGTGAAGACAAGCGGAAGACAATAGTGTGCGCCTGCCAATTGCTGCTCCGTGACCGCCAAATCGTCGTGCTTGCGACTCGTGATAACCTCTACTTTCACATCCCCCCCGCGGGGTCTCGCCCAGCCACAACGAATTACTTCCACTACCTACCTCTTTAGGTCGGGTAATCACACATTATCAACCTTACTTACAAAGCTTCACTTACCAACCTACGTACGCCCACTGACGAAACCGAGACCAATCAACCATGCCAGCTCCATACTCGGACAACCTCTACTCGGCCGTCGACTCTGATGACGACGAGGCCACGGCCGACGCTCTCTCGCCCACCGATGGTTACTTCCACGCGTCCTCGTCGTCGGACGCAGCGTCATTCTCTCACCAGCAGCAGCATCACCAGCATCACCGCGCCTCTTCCAACGTACCCCTCGTACCCAATGTCCTGGTCGAGGACCCAAGTCTGCCGGGCAACAAGGCCCGCGAGGCCGAGGCGGAGAGGTTAAATAGCGGTGCGGAAGCGGTACGGACTGGAGATCATCACCCAGCGCACCACCATCACCATCGACGGAGCGTCCAAGAAGAAGAAGAGCCTCACATTGTAGACTTGTCACATGCCCGCCATACGTCGTCGTCCTCCATCCCGTCTTCTGTTGTCCCCGGCGTGAGGTCGCCTCTGTTTCAACAGCACCAGGGTGACGCCCCGCCGGCTTATACGCCTTCACCAACTTCGCCTCGTACCGGCCACCAGACGTTTACACCCTCCGGATACCAGACATTCACGACTTCGTCATCGACTATGGGTCTACCGGAGGAGCAACAGCGGTTGATCGCGCGCGAACCTGAGTCCATGGGAGCACCGCCCGAAGCTCCTACGCCGTCTAAGTGGCAGAGAGTCAAAGACCGCGTGGCAAATTTCAACCTAAGGAAGAGAGTCAAGACTTGCCTCGGCGTGCTTGTCATCCTCTCCATCGTCTGCGCGCTGCTCTCTCATTTTGCTGGCAAACCGCGTCACAAGGTACGTCATTCGTGTCACCGACCAATATCATATATGATTCTCTTCCATATATATACTGACCTCCTCAAGGCTCCCGGCATCGTCGACGACGGACCCGTCAAGAAGCCCGACATGGAAGACCACGATCTCATCTGGCAGCCCGAGAAGGGCTGTCTCGATTCGCCGCACAGGTTCCCTAAGACAACGTCCATGGTCGACTTGCGCTACGACCGTAACCTCACTGTCCTGCAGACGACGGAGAAGGAGAACAGAGACCGATCGCGATGGACGCCTCATATCATGGGTCAGGTGATCCTGAGGCCTACTATCCGGACATCCCCGGGGACTATTGAGCTGGAGGTCATCTCCAACGACGAAAGCCTCGGAGTCACGGTCGAGTTCGACAAGGAGACGCAAGTCTTCAATGTAATTACCCCTAGGAGGACTACCTGGGACAGCACCAAGTTGGCGCCGTGTATCCAGATCCGCGCTACCGTTTGGGTCCCCCGTGAGTCCATCCTTCACACCTTCAAAGTCGACACTATACACCTCGACATCGAAGTCAAGGACGGCCTCATCCTGGGCGCCCTCGATGGGACAAGCCTCCGCAGCGTCATTGGCGACATCGTCTCCCCAACACCCAACGACCACGACCACGACAGCGGCGTAGTCCCGTACACCCTGGACTCCCGCCGAATCCACATCGAAACCACCAGCGGCGACGTCAAGGGCTGGTTCCCCCTTTACGACGAGCTCGCCATCAAGACCGCCTCGGGCGACATCCGCACCAATATCGCCGCTAAGCCCGCAGACCCAAAGGCCCCCAAACCCGCCGTCTTGAGCGTACACTCCCTCTCAGGCGAGATCAGCATCAAGGAGCCTCTCGACGGCGCCGTTGCCACCACCAAGCTTGACAAGAAGTTCCCGCCGCGCGATTACGTCGTCGACGTGGCGACCGCGTCGGGCGACATCACCGCCGAGCTGGCGGTTACGTCCAAGGCCGAGTTTGTGTCCCAGTCTGGAGATCTGCGGCTGAAGCTGTTGCCCATCCTGGACGCGGGGCTGTTGAAGGGCGGTGGGCCGAAGCCCGTGTTGGTGACGGATACGAAGAGTGGTGAGACGAAGGTGGCCCTTCTTGAGCCTGTGTGGACAAGCCTGACCACCATCGGCAACATCCCTCCATCTCTTCAGCCTCCCAAGGCTCCATTTAATAACGACGATAACAACGTGATACCCATATTCAACCCCGAGGACGAAAACCTCCCCGTTAAAGAACTCACCACCACCGCCGCCCTCGGTGTCCTAAAGTCCAAACACACCTCCATCAGCGGCGATCTGAAGCTCGTGTACCCCGCGAGCTGGGAGGGCAATCTCTACGCGCAGACCATCTCGGGCTCGCAAAAGGTCCGCGGTGAGGGCCTACAGTTGACACACTCGGGAGGCTCGTACATAAAGCGCCTCACGGGCAAGAAGGGGCGTGGGTATTCCCAGTTGACTGTAGAGACGGTCTCGGGGGATGAGGATGTGCTGGTCGGCAAGGATGTGGCGTAGGAAGTAAGTCGTTCAGTTTGGACTGGGGGAAATCTGGATTTCGTGAGGCGTGGGTGTTCGATGTTTGTATTGCTGATGGTAGGGAGGGCATTCTTCCTATGATGGTTTCTCATTTATGGGGGGGTTTGAACGACGCTCTCGCTTATGGTTTATGAATTTTACGCTACAACGTGGCGATGTTAATGTCGGGTGTATGAGGACGCTACACGTCAAATATGCAATGAGAACACGATGAATAAATATTGAAGGAGCCCAGCTCCGTTGGATTATCAAGTATTCTGGTAGCTGTGCTATCTACTACTTATACCAGCCTGTCAAGCTTCCAGATAACCAGGTATAACCGTATAACTTGCGTTATAGAAAAATGAAATGACAAAGAGTAATAAAAAGGTATCCAAGTAAGGGGTATCCGTAACAATAGCAGAAAGTACATCAGTCATATCACGTTGAATATCATGTGCGTGCCAACACCGCCGTCCATCCGTCCATCCAGCCATCCATCCATGCGTTCGTTTGTTCGCTCGCTCGTTCGTTTCATTACTGACCAATATTGAAAAAAAAAAGTGATTCACTCCCCTTTAGTGGGTCTGCCCGTAGGCCCCGTACGCCGACCGAAAGCAAGCCTCGTTCAATCTTCCACCGGCCACGGCAGATCCCGATTCCCCACGGCCGTACACGTCAGATACATGATACCGTCGGCGCCTCTACTGGCACCGCCCATATCTAGCTCGAGCCCGCTGCCCATGAGCGGGCGGACGAGCTCGCGCGCCATAGTCTTGAGCTCGTCCAGGCGCTTCTCGAAGCGGCGCAGGTTCTCGCGGCTGTACATCTCGGGCGTCAGCTTGAGAAACTTCTTGCACTCGTCGTGACCGAGGTATGACGCTGGGCTGCCGGAGCCGAGGGTGCGGTATGCGCGGCCGGCGACGTTAGAGGAGGTACC
>JAANBC010000660.1:0-14294 GCA_014621405.1 Stylonectria norvegica | reverse complement strand
GGCAAGCACTGGGGAGACAAGTCGCTTACCGAGATGCGCGAGCGCGACTGGCGCATCTTCAAGGAGGACTTCGGCATCGCGACTAAAGGCGGCGCCATCCCGAACCCCATGCGCAGCTGGGAGGAGTCAGGCTTGCCGACGCGCCTGCTTCACGTTGTCGAGTCTGCCGGCTACAAAGAGCCCACGCCCATCCAGCGCGCCGCCATCCCCATCGCCCAGGAGGCCCGCGATCTCATCGGCGTCGCCGTCACGGGTTCCGGAAAGACGGCCGCTTTCCTCCTCCCGCTGCTCGTGTATATCTCCGACCTACCGCCTCTGACCGAGGTTAACAAGAACGACGGACCCTACGCCCTCATCATCGCGCCCACGCGTGAGCTCGTTCAGCAGATCGAGACCGAGGCCAAGAAGTTCGCCGAGCCCCTGGGCTTCCGTTGCGTCAGCATCGTCGGCGGCCACTCCCTCGGCGAGCAGTCGTATAATCTGCGTAACGGCGCCGAGATCGTCGTCGCCACGCCCGGTCGCCTCGTCGACTGTATCGAGCGGCGGCTGCTTGTGCTCTCGCAGTGCTGCTACATCATCATGGACGAGGCCGACCGCATGATCGACCTGGGCTTCGAGGATTCGGTCAACAAGATCCTCGACGCCCTGCCCGTGACCAACGAGAAGCCCGACACGGACGACGCCGAGAACGCGCAGCTGATGAAGCGCCATCTGGGCGACCGCGACCGCTACCGCCAGACCATGATGTACACGGCCACCATGCCACCGCTGCTGGAGAAGATCGCCAAGAAGTACCTGCGCCGCCCGGCCGTCGTCACTATCGGAAATGCCGGCGAGGCCGTCGAGTCGGTCGAGCAGCGCGTGGAGTTCATCTCAGGCGAAGACCGCCGCAAGAAGCGCCTGCAAGAGATCCTCGCGTCCGACGCCTTCGCGCCGCCTATCATCGTATTCGTCAACATCAAGCGCAATTGCGATGCCGTCGCCCGCGATATCAAGCAAATGGGCTGGTCCGCCGTCACTTTACACGGCTCCAAGACGCAGGAGCAGCGAGAGGCAGCGCTGGCGTCGGTGCGCGCCGGTCACACGCAGGTGCTGGTCGCCACGGATCTGGCAGGCCGTGGTATCGACGTGCCGGACGTGTCGCTCGTCGTCAACTTTAATATGGCCACCAACATCGAGAGCTATACGCATCGTATCGGTCGTACGGGTCGTGCGGGCAAGAGTGGTATTGCCATCACGTTCCTGGGCAACGAGGACTCGGACAACATGTATGACCTGAAGCAGATTCTCAGCAAGAGCGCCATCTCCAAGGTGCCTGAGGAGCTGAAGCGGCACGAGGCGGCGCAGTCGAAACCGATTCGCGGGGGTGGAGGCGGCGCGAAGAAGGATAAGGATGAGGGGGGCAATAAAGGGGCGTGGTAAGGCCAGGTAGTGGTAGTTGATGAGATATCACAGTGATTGAGAAAGCCATTAATACCATCGCGCTCTATTCTCCAAGAGTCTCACAGCGTATGTTCACCTCGTGCTATCCTTTTCCGTCTACATCTCATACGTAGTAGTAACACATCATCTTCCGAGATGAAACCCGTAACTATCCATCTCAGTCTACTCCAGCTTCAGCTGCTCAAACTGCTTGATCGTCTCCTCGAAGCTGTTGAGTTCCTGCTTGGCATCGGCCAGCCTCTTCTCGTCCGTCTCCTGAACGGCCGCCGACACCTTCTCTACGTAGGTAGGGTCCGCAAGGATCTTCTCCTGCTTCAAAACGCTGGACTTGGCCTTGTCGAGCTTCTTCTGAGCCTTGGCAATCTCGGCATCAATATCGACGCGGCCCTTGACGTGCAGAAACACGGAAGCCGACGTGGAGACGGGGTAGGCAACACATCCGGCCGTCGCGAGGCGGAGGGGGTGAGGATCTCAACGTCCTTGATGCCCTTGCCGCTGAGAGACTTAATGGAGGAGACCTGTTCTTGGCAGGTAGCTAGAGAGGTCTCGTTGTATGCCTGGATGATGACTAGGAGCGAGTTAGAGGGCTTGCTTGTTCGATAGTTCATGAGAGTACTTACGAGTAACCTCATCCTTTACAGCGTACTCGGCCATCAGAGATCGGGAAGCTTTGACGCAACCCAAGACGAGCTCGTAAGCAGCCTCGGACTCAGGATCGTCAAGCTCTGTGGTATAGGTAGGATACTTGGCGATCATGATAGACTTAGTCTCGTCCTGTGGCCTGCGGGGCATTCTCTGCCACATCTCCTCGGTGATGTATGGCATAAAGGGGTGGATGAGTGTGAGGGCGGTCTCCAGGGCGGTATAGAGTGTTTGGATGGCAGAGTTACGCTCTTCGTCGGTGCCATCGCGGATGATGGCCTTGGAGTTCTCGATGTAGACGTCGCATAGCTCATTGTACCAGTAACGGTAGACGAGAAGCGTGGACTTTGAGAACTCGCGGTCTGCTAGTGCGTTGTTGATGTCCTTCGCAGCGGTGTTCATCTTGTGGAGGATCCATCGCTCGGCCAAGGTCTTACCACGGGCAACCCCGGACTTGGCAGGGACGAAGTCTTCAGGGAGACTTCCCAGAACGTACTTGGTTGCTTGGAACTATAACTTGTTAGCAAGGTACCAAATCAAGAGGGCGATGAACGCATACAATCTTGTTACAGAACTTCCGGTATCCGTGGATACTACTCAAGTCAGTATTAGATCAGACATGAAGGCGTATGAACTTACATCTTGACATCCAGGTTGATGTCGCCACCGCCAGTCGTGGCATTGATCATGGTGAACCGCAAAGCATCAGCACCACACTGAGGGATGCCGTCGGGGAAAGCAGTGTTCTGGTACTTAGCCGCCTTCACGACCTCGCTCGGGTGCAAGTTTCCTTGGGTGAGCTTCTCGTGTAGAGTCTCCAACTTGATACCGGAGATGACGTCCAAGGGGTCAACGACGTTGCCCAAACTCTTACTCATCTTCCGACCCTCGGAATCACGGACAAGACTGTGGCAGTAGACCTCCTTAAAGGGGACCTTGCCGGTCATCTTCAAGCTCAGCATGATCATCCTTGCGATCCAGAAAAACAGGATGTCCCACCCAGTCTCGAGAACTGATGTCGGGAAAAGGGTCTCGAGATCGTGTGTCTTGTTGGGCCAGCCCAAGGTGCTGAAAGGCCATAGTCCGGAGGAGAACCAAGCTAAAAATTTCATCAGTGCTCCATCCAGAAGAGAATTGAGCTTTTCCAAACTTACTATCAAGGACGTCCTCATCCCGAACAAGGGTGAAGGTCTTTCCGGACAGGGCAGCATTCGCCTTCTCCTGAGCCTCTTGCTCATTCCGTCCTGCGAACCACAGCTTATCCTCGGGGATATCTCCAGCGCCTCCCTCGATCTGGGCGAAGTAGACGGGACATTGATGACCCCACCACAGTTGTCTGCTAATGCACCAGTCGTTGATATCCTCGAGCCAGCGGAAGTAGCTCTTCTCTGCTGACTCCGGCTTGATCTTAATCTCGCCATCCCTGACAGCCTGCATAGCGGGCGCAGCCAATTCCTTCATTCGAACCCACCATTGAGGCTTCATGATAGGCTCAATGATGTCCTTGGACTTTTCGCACATTGGGACCTTCATAGCATTGTCCTTCTTGTCCACATACAAACCCTTCGCCTTCAGGTCATCCTGGATGGTATACCGAACGTCAAATCGCTTCTGGCCCTTGTAGGGACCGGCGTTCTCGTTCATTAGACCATTATCAGTGAGGATGTTGATGAACTCAAGGTTATGCTTCTGTCCGAGTGTGAAATCGTTCGGGTCGTGAGCGGGAGTGAGTTTGACGGCACCGGTTCCAAACTCCATATCCACATACTCGTCTGCAACAATGGGAAGCTTTCGGCCCTCAATAAAGGGGTGGATAGCAGTCTTGCCAACGAGGTGCTTGTATCGCTCGTCCTTGGGGTGAACAGCAATACCTGTGTCGCCTAGCATGGTCTCAATACGGGTTGTGGCCACCTCAAGCAACTCATCGGTTCCTTCGATAGGGTATTTGAAGTGAACAATGACTCCGAACTCGACCTTCTTGGCATATCCAGGGACTTCGAGAAGCGTGCGCCCGGTCAGCTCCTTGTTGGCGACTTCCAGGTTTGAAAGCGCGGTGTTAAGCTGCGTGCACCAGTTGACAAGCCTGTTCGCACGGTAGATAATCCCCTCCTCGTGAAGCTTGACCCAGGTCTCTGTAACGGCTGCAGCTCGGTCGTCATCCATGGTAAATGCTGGAGTATGTCAGTACCAAGCATGCTTCTGATATAAACCTTAACATACCTTCTCGGCTCCAATCAAATGAACTTCCCATGCTGGTCAAAGCCTTGTTGATTCGCTTGTGGTACACTTCCTTCCATTCCCAAACAGTCTCGATAAACTTGGGGCGACCAAGATCATGCCTTGTCTTGCCCTCCTTCCTCCACAGCATGTTCTCAACAACGCTCTGAGTAGAAATACCGGCATGGTCACAGCCAGGAAGCCATAGAGTCGTCTTTCCCTGCATTCGGTTCCATCGGATCATGACATCCTGCAGCGAGTCTCCCAGAGCGTGGCCCATGTGCAGCGCACCGGTGACATTAGGAGGAGGGTGAACGATGACGAAGCTGCCCTCGTCCTTGACTTTTCCGTCCTCCTTGAACTCGGGCTTGAAGAAACCCTCCTTCTCCCACCAGCTGTACCAAGCGGACTCGACGGCGATAGGGTTGTAGGCTTTGAAGTGCGGGTCGTCGAAGGATCGAATGCGCTTCTTCTCGCCTTCCGGAGTATCCTCGACGTATTCGGGTATCGCCTCTTCCTCAGGCTTCTTCTCCTTAACCTTCTTCTCCTTTATTGGTTTGGGGGCGCTGGCAGCCTTTGTCTTCTTGGCCTCGAACCTGGCCTGCTTCTCGGCCTTCTTTCGATCCTTCTCCACTGCATGATCGAGTTAGTCGGTGGTGTTCACAATTCCGTTCGGGGGTTCCAAGCACGTACACTCCTTCTCCGTCTTCACTTTGGGGGGGCCTTCCGCAGCCGGAGCCGTAGCAGCATCAGCTCCTGAAGCGTGAAGTCCGGCAGCCGAAGACTGGGTCGCATTGGCAATGTCCTTCTTGAGATCGGCCGAGACGGCGGGGGGTGTGCTGGTGGCTTGCTCGAGGCCTTCGCTCGCCCCAACTGGAAAGCACATAGTCAGCAAATAAACTTGAGGAGTGCCCTTAGGAGCTGTTCTTACTTGGGTTTCCTCGTCCGCTGTTGGTCGCCATGGTAACTCGCGTGGTGGTCAAGGGTCGTCGTGGGGAGACGGATCGCACGCGAAGTGCTCGAACCGCAAGTCTGAACGTCGTGCCGGAAATATCTGGGTTGAAGCCCAGGAGGATGGGGTTTCAGACAAGATCCTACGCTAGGAATTGACCGAAAGAAAGGCGGAATGACTCGGTCTCGAGTCTCGTTGCAAGTTTGAATATGGTCATAAATTTGAGTCACCGACGAATAAGGTGGTGTAAGGTACAGTGGGATGAGGGGCAAACCATGTGTGGCGGTGCGACCATGAATCAAGGGTCAGCTTCAGCCACATCTCATGCATGGTCAACGACTCAAGGGAGCTCCGACTTTGCTGAGCAACGCCGTTGTAGCACGGAGCGTTACCTGACCCAAAGTAATACTATGTTCTTAGGATTTATTGCAATAGAATATCTTAGGTTAAGTTGTATTAGGTACAGCAGTTTCGCTACTAAATGCATCAAATTCATACCTTTATTTCTTCTTAAACCCCACTCTTCCTGAGTCTACCCAGAATCTTGCTTTCCTGGACCTCGTCTAACTTGATGCCAAATAGCATAGCATACATGGGGGCGAGATGGTGAGGTCCACAAGGCCGCGCATCTCCACTGGCTCGCCGTTTCTCGACGAAGGTTCTCATCAAATCACGGAGGGCCGCATCAAAATTTCTACTTTCCAATCCAGCAGCAGCAGATCTGAAGCCCTGCTCGTCCATCTCTGCCTCATCATCGTAGCCCCCGTTGGCGCAGCTCAGATGGACATCCACAACGGCAGCTTTGATCACGGCTGCTTGACGTTCATCGAAATAAGGAGCACTTATGTAGTGCTCGTCGGTGGTGGAATTTATTCGGCGCTCGGAGTCAGGATTCTTCTTGACATTAAGGAAATCGAATAGAAGTACGCGGATCTTGTAGCCAAGTACTGGGTCGGCCGCTACGGCAGTAGTTGTAGTCGGTTCTGGTTGTGTAGTCGGCGTTAATGGTGAGGATTTTGAATCTGTTCTGTTCGAAACCTTATGGCCAGCTCGACGATTTGTTTTGCCCATATTTGACCAACAGTGCGATGTTCCGCTCGAAGAACTGAGTCTTAGAACAACACAGGGCGAAGTAGTAGTCAAAACGCAGCAGCTGGGAGATAGTGAAGAACTACATGTGTCACATTGAATCACTTAGCCGAAATGGCAAAAGCCTTTGCTCTTATGTAGAGCTGACGCCTGTGAACTTTGATCTGCCATGGAAAGCACTGTGCTATAGACATGGTCGTTATAAAGCTTGATTCTCGTTGTGTAAGTGAAGGAAGTATCCGTCGCGTGGGACGAATCAAGGGCGGCACTGACGCTAACCCGAAATAGCGACGCCACACCTTCGACACTTTTCTACCATCCGTTGCGAATGGGGGTTTGAGGTCTTCCATCTTCCTCAGTGTACAATTTCAAAAGCCTACAGTTCTCACTTAGTCCATGCTTCGATTTCTTCTTTCATATTGGTAGGATCGCTTAGAGGATCACCTCTGATAACCTGGAATCAACCTTCTTTAATCTCTTGTACCATCAAAGCCAGACACTTGATGGCTCTAAGGATAGCATTGCGGGCTCCACGGAGTTGGCCACTCGCTACCATTACGATCCATCCTCGAAGATTCTACTCCTCCCGCAGCACATCGACAGCTTTTTCAGTAGACCTAGGCTCGGAAGTCAAGGTAATTCTCTTGTTTTAGCCTATCTCTTCGTCCAGCTCATTCATTATCAGGAACTATCCTCGTTTCTCGATGTGGTGAAGAAGCACGCTAAGCTGTCCAATGCCGAACGTCATGACGCGGCGGTGATTCTAACTACTCCGGAATACGCAAAATCGCTGGACGATGAAGCCTTCATGGAAAATCTCGTCGAATACATGTCAGACTCGGAGGGGTTGGGCCAGTTCCATGTCCTTAGTGCAGTCGTCGACCACATTGCTTCGCCTGTTCCGAGTAACCAGCCCATCCGCGGATTCTCCATATTGCGCGGTCACCTCCATGCCATCCTCCCGAACCTGTGGGATTCGGAACCGCCGAGGGTGAGAGATGATCGTGACAAGGTAGCGGCCTTGACCTTTGATCTCGGCAGCCCTCGCCTGACCATGCCCCTTTCCAACACCACGTTCGATAACAATAGACTATCAACTCTACTAGCGAGCCAGTTCGACCTGAGCGATGGATGCCCTCGTCTCACAAAACGGCTCGAGAAGCACTGGCAGCAGATCAACCTGCAGCTCAGCGAGGAATCACGATCCGTCAACAATCTCGGCCTATGGGCTCCGTTGGTGCCCGTGACTCGTCCACGCGTGGTGACGGAAAGCTTTGGCAACATTGTCCGTCGCATCAGCGTCGAAGAAAACTCAATCCCCGCCTCCGACGAGCTCGAACCCGCTGTCGATGAGCTTTTCAAGAAGAGACCGAGTACGACTCAAGGTCCCATGGGTATCTGGGCTTTGATCACTCCCCCTTCGTTTCCGCCAAATGACTTCAGTGCCGGAGCCAATGCCCGTGCCAGTCGCGACCCGAACCCCGACGAAACCTTCAAGGAGGAGAGCAATGTCGATGCATTGGTAAAGAAGACCTCTAAATATCTGAGGCAAAATTGTGCGCGAGGAGCTCGTCTGTACCAGATCTGTAGGTGTCACTCCCTCCCCGAGTCTTGGCCGCATCTCTAACGTGGCCATATAGTGAGCGGCGGAGGCGGCTGGGGAGCCAAGAAAGGTCTCCTATCGCTCGACCCCCAGCGGACGCATTTCTCGCTATCCGAGGAAGAAGAGATGCAGCGGTTCATACAAGCCATGGACGGTGGAAACTTCGTCCCGGTCGGTTCCAAGATCCAGTTCTTTTCCTCTCCCGACGCCCGCCTCCAAGCGCCTATACTTGGAAAATATTATTCGCACGCTGTCTTCGGTACGGCGGGTGATATTGAACCTTCGTTAGACCAGCAAGTTGCTAATCTTGACACGGTTGTCTTGGATAACCACTTTGGCGCCCTGTCAAACGAAGGACTCTTTGTCTCGTCATATGGTGTCGTGGAGACCACGCCAGGCTTCAATAATGATTGGAAGCTAAATGTTCCACACTCGAGATTTTATGTTAAGAACCCAGACAGGTGAGATGGTTGGCGTCGGGAATCTTACGATGGGCTTCGAGGCCTTGGAACGGTCGCTGTGTATCTTTAGGTGTATCATATCATGTCATGTACACTACTATGTACTAAGTTCTGTATAAAACTAGGTACCCACCTAGCTGCCAAGATCTAGCCAAACACTATCATGCTCGTACGCAGCGACTTATTGAAGTCTGATGTGCGACTAAGCAGTATTCCAACGGGAATTACGCGGACTCCGGTTTCCCGACCTGTGATGTCACTCGCCCAGGATCTAATAGTGAGGTAACCCCAAAACCAGGTTTGGCCATCGCGGGGATTCAAGAATGTTCAATCTACCAATCCAAAGATGAGGAAGCATGTGACATGATGGCGAATGCTGTAGCAATTAGCGAGGTGATCCTATGCATTTACTTCAGACTTCAAATGGGCCTGAAAATGACAATTTTCGTTCCTATAATTTACATCTGCCTATCGTTTGACCAGTGAAATGACGGAGCCAAACATGGAGGAAGCGCCGCAGCCGGAAGAACAGCCATCCAACGCTGTGCCCAAGGCCAAGGCTAAGAGAAAGCCCGAGACCAAGAAGAAGAAGAAGATCAAGAAGACAGCAAAACCATCACAAGTACAACAAGATGAAGCCAAGACCCCTAGTTCCTCTTCAAGTGAGGTCGCAGGCTTGGAATTTCTTGCTCGGGACCCAGTCCAGCACGACAAAGCAGAGCGAGAGATTTCCAACAAACAAGCCGACGAGGCGTATCTGTCAATCGAGGAATTGTCAGACGGGCCCCCGCCCCCAATAGAACCTCCCAAGCGAAGGAAAAAGAAGACATCCCGACGAACGCCGAGAGAGCCCGAGGCAGAGAGGACTTGGCCTCTTGTCCCGTATCAAGAAACCGCGCCTAATCGATCACGCAGCGCGATACATCAGCAAGTAATGACAAGGCATAACCAAGACGACTCCGTGCAAAACTCATTCCGCAGTACGCAATCAACCGTCGTGGAAGAGACAAGATCAAATGGGAATAGTTTCCGACTGAACCTCAGCGTAGACCTCAGCGTACAATTCAGCGGGCTCATCACGGGCCGTAGTCTGCCTGTCGCTGCTGTGAGCGAAACTGTATTTCCGCCCCAAGGGAACATATGCTTACTCTATACAGGGCCAGTTGTCCTATGCATGGAGCGGGAACAGGAACAATCGCGATTGAGCCTCGGCGAGGCCTTAACTCGTATGTGTCATGTGCGTTGAGCAGAATCGTGGCAATATAGTGTGAGAATATATGAGGATATTCGTTGACGAAGTGAAGATGTATTATTTCCTCCAAGCTCGTTGGCAATCTGGATGATGTACATAGCGGAATCTGAAAGCAAGTATCAGACATTTACTCGATCATGTCGATGTCATCCACGTGGACGGGAGCCGTCGTTGCAGAGGCTGGCTCAGGGGCGGCGGCGGCAGCGGGAGCGCTGTTTCCACCAAAGTAGTCTGCCATCTCGGCGTCCAATTCCTCCTGCGTTTTCTTCGTGCGAGGATTGTTGGCGCGGCCTCCGCGTCCACCGTCCTGATCTCTGCCCTGATCTCTGCCATCTCTGCCACCACGCTCTCGGCGCGCTCCGGGTCGACGTCCGCCGTCGCCACCGCGTCTCCGAGGCATGGGGCTTCTCGATCGGCTTCCCTTGCCAGGCACATATCTATCGATATCCTTGCGGGACGCATATTCGTCATCGTCATACCGGCGGGTAGGCGACAGAGAGCGAGCTCTGCCTCCAGGAGCGGAAATGCGCTCTGATAGGGGCCGACTCGGCATAACGGCGGTGTCAAATGCGTTACGTGAAGGGCCACTTGGCAGTAGTGTTAGTCTGATGGGTTGCCCTGCATCTCGTTAGTTATGACATTGGTCTAGAAAGCAAGCTGCCTATCTCATACCGTTGGCGTTGGCGCCATCAAATTGTCGCACAGCTTCGGCGGCGTCCTCAGGGAGCTCGTACGTAACATAAGCTGTGCCTTCGGATCTTCCAGCACGATCATAGCGAAGTTGAAGGCGAGCAACGGTCCCAATTCTCCGGAATAGTTCCTAGTTGTGTTGTGAGCTAGTGTCCTCGAGGTGGCTAAAATAACCCTTGTACACACATCTAGGTCCTCCTCGGTGAGGTCGTAGTGAACGTTATCGACGCGCAGTTTGGAACCTCGGGATTCACTATAGTACTCTTGTCAGCATAATTTGCACGGAGACATGTGTGGAGGTGGCATACCGGTCAGGAGAGTCCCGTCGTCGGCGCTGAGCAGGACCTCTGCGGGTGTCTGGAAGAGGTCAGACTCGCGAAGAGAGGAGAAGTAGCCACGGCTATAGGCAGGTAGGAGTACTATTGTCTTCGAATCGGTCGTGTACCCATTCGCTACACCCAGTTAGTATTATGTAGCAAAAGCTGTTTGGGGCAGACCAACTTGTCTATGTTTCTTGAATCTTCGCGGGTTTCTCGGTCTCGGAAGGACTGTGGAGGCGAACGAAGCTCTGGTCAGCTATAAGTTTCATGGCGTGAAACCACGTCAACGGCTCCGAGCGTCGTTCGAAGGAGCGCGCGAAGGGTTGAGGAAGTCGAGTGGGGGTCATCGGGAGGGGTTCAACCTGGGATCAAACGTCAACGCAGCTCCGTTCGAACGGCTCCGTTTGAAGCAGCTCGGTTGAAAGACGGGTGGTCGCAGGCACGCTGGCTACTAACCTTTCTGACACCATCACGGGGGTATTCTTGGCGTGGTTCGCGACGGGCGCCGCGACCTCCTCCACGTCGGCCACGGGATCCATTGCCACGCTGGTAGGAAGGTTAGCCACATGGAAACGGGAAGCGGGATGTCAGCCTTGTCAGGCCGGGCGAGCTTGGAAAGCGTACAGTGTCGGCAATGATCTCATCGAGGCCTCGGTCCATCTTGTCAGCCATTGTGGTGAGAATATCGAGAGGAGCGTTTTGGTATTATATCGTCGACAGCAGGTGGGTATTAAAGTCGTGGGGAATGGCGCTTCCGTATAATCGCACTTCAAGGCTGTGGTTGAAGATTGCTACGTTTGTGAGGCTGAGGCTGGAGGCACAGACAGCTTGCTGAGGACAAACAAGCGCAAGCACGGCTGGGCGTTTGTTCGGTACGTACCCTGCCGAAAGACACGGCCTTGGAATGGAAGCGACAAACGCACAGGCGCTAAGCGCCAGGGGCGTTGGCGTTCATGTGGGGTGGTGGTGGGCGTGGACTCAAAAAGTGGGAGGGGTTTGTTAGGAATTGAATACGTTTCCAACTGTGCTGGTGCCGTTCTCTCCCTGATCTACCAGGTATGTGGTAAGAAGTATTTTATACTATGAAGGCTCTACATGAGATTACAAGCAAGAAGTCACGAACGACAACATGAACGGAAAACACGTCGTGATGAGAATAAAATGTTGCCATGTAACACAGTCTCTCCTGCTCTTACCCTCGGTGTAGCGCGCCAAGAAGAATCCCCCATTGTGAAGCCCGGCCCGAATATTCTCCGCTATCTCACCCGCGCTAAGCCCCTTTAATCCGTCCAATTCAACTTTAGCTGTCCTCACGAGCGTAGCGTGCAACCCCCTGTTCGATGGCCGCCAGCGCTCCCAGACAGAAAACCATCTTTCGTATTCCTGATATAGCCCCTTAGGTCCTCGCGGCTGGCCATCGTCTTCTCTTCGTTCCCCGTTCCCCGTTCTCCGTTCCCGTGGTTTTCCCACTCTTTATCCCGCTGTCACCGTTGCCGCCTCTCCGTCGCGACTGCGCAGCTCGCCTCTCGCTACTCCTCGCGACCCGGGATAGCCTCATGCCTGCGTTCGGCTCGACATAGCCCGTGGCCTTTCGTCCCGTCTTCGACAGACTCGTCTCGCCCGCTGCTCTGCGTGGCATCCGCCTTGGACGGCTCCCATGGCTCGACCCATGGGGTCAGTCCGTCTTAAGAAGGCGAATCCTTCGACCCTTCTGCTCGGCGCCATCCTCTGCATCTTCATCTTCATCTTCCTCGTCTCGCCTTCCAGCTCGACGGCCTCCTCGCGCCGCCTAGCCTCCATCGCCTCCGAACACCACCTTTCGCCGCCTACATCGCCCTACCGGAAGCACGATGCGCGAGACGGTGTCAAGTTGAAGCCCCCGCCCGTGACGCACTACAACCTCAACAATGTCACCATCACTACCACGCCCATCGAGAACCGCGAAAATGTCTTGATCCTGACGCCAATGGCCAGGTTCTACCAGGGGTACTGGGACAACCTTCTCAAGCTGACGTATCCTCACGACCTCATCACTTTGGGCTTTATCCTGCCCAAGACCAAGGAGGGTAACCAGGCTACAGTCGAACTGCAGCAGCAAATACACAAGACTCAGGAGCACGGCCCGGACAAGCACCGCTTTAAGAGCATCATCATCCTGCGACAGGATTTTGAGCCCGCCCTGGCCTCTCAAGACGAGACGGAGCGACACAAGATGCAGAACCAAAAGGCACGACGAGCAGTCATGGCCAAGACTCGCAACTCGCTGCTCTTCACCACGCTCGGCCCCGATACGTCCTGGGTGCTGTGGCTCGACTCGGACATCGTCGAGACCCCGCCTGGGCTCATCCAGGAGCTGGCCCGGTACGACAAGCCGCTCATTGTGCCCAACTGTTTCCAGAAGTTCTACGACGATGAGAAGAAGGTCATGTCGGAGCGGGCGTATGACTTCAACAGCTGGCAGGACAGCGACACAGCGCTGGCCATGGCCGAGAAGATGGGCCCCGAAGAGATTCTGCTTGAGGGCTACGCCGAAGTCGCGACCTATCGCGCGCTGATGGCATACATGGCCACTGACGGAGGCGACAAGGACATGGTCATCCCGCTCGACGGTGTCGGTGGCACCGCACTGCTAGTCAAGGCCGACGTCCACCGCGACGGCGCCATGTTCCCGCCCTTCCCGTTTTACCACCTCATCGAAACGGAAGGGTTCGCTAGAATGTCTAAACGACTTGGTTGGCAACCATACGGTCTGCCCAACTACAAAGTAAGTGCAATCTCTGTCCCAAGTACAGTTCGCTGTTTCTAACATGCACTAGGTCTACCACTATAACGAGTAAATGCCCACTACTGTATAGAAGGAGTCGTCGACCACCCTCTCGGCGCTTCTTTGCATGTCACGACCGTCACGCCAAACGCAGGCTACGGCCGCACGCGACTCGGACAGGCGCCTGGCGCCTTTCCCCAATAGAGAGGGCCGTCGGGCTAATTTGCATCTTCGGATCTGGGCTGGTACGGGTAGGAGGGAGGCTGGCGTTCTTGTAGCATATCCACAGCTTGAAAGGAGGGTAAATGTCTCGCAATGCCGAAAAGAGGAAAGGGACGACAAGGTTCCTCATCTTCCGCGAGGCCGGGGAATACGGACGCGCGTCGAGCACAGATGGTGAAAAGGGCTTCGCACGAGAGCTTTGCGCGCCTGGGACGGTGTTTGTTTCTCGATATCTGTAAGATGAATAACAATTCAGAGCGCGCGAGAGAAGGGGGGAGAATTGGCATAGACAGGGTTCATATTATGTGTTTGATCGCTACCTTGGGTTGTTAGTAGATGAAATAGTACCTCATGAAAGTTCACTGATTGCTCATTGTTGCTCTTGTTGGGTGGGCTCTGGTCGCTCAAAGGTTTGTAGTTCAAATATTCCCCGTTTCTTTTATTTTACATACGAGTTCTGTCTTGCCGCCTTGATATCGCAAATTATTCCACATCGCTCAACCCATCCATAATATATCCAAACCCGGATGCAAGTGCTCGCTCATCCTATGCCAACAACAATCTGCACGCACGAAAAGCCACCCAAACTCCAGAAGACGCACTTCACGGCCCCTGATACCGCCCCTCGTCGTCCCGACA